>MU774450.1:39215-73122 GCA_026770625.1 Nicotiana glauca
GCGCACATCAGTAGGAGCCACCCCATATTTGTTGGTTTATGGAACTGAAGCTGTGATACCAGCAGAGGTAGAAATACCTTCGCTCCAGACCATTGTCGAAGCAGAGATTGAAGATAGCGAATGGGTTAAGACTTGATTGGAGCAGTTGACCTTAATTGATGAAAAGCGAATGGCTACAGTCTGTCACGGGCAGTTGTACCAACAAAGAATGGCTCGTGCTTACAACAAGAAAGTACGACCCAGGAATTTTGAAGTAGGACAACTGGTATTAAGACTCATTCTTCCCCATAACCAGGAAGCAAAAGGAAAATTTGCTCCTAACTGGAAAGGTCCATACATCATCAGGAAGATACTGCCAAGAGGAGCATTATATCTGGGTGATATTGAAGGAAATGATCCTGAAAAAGCTGTGAACGCGGACGCAATCAAAAGGTACTATGTCTGAGTTTACTTCGGTGATGTCTTGGTGCATTTGGGATGATGAAGGCTTTTATTCCCGCTACCCAAACACTATCAACCCTTTTTTTGCAAACCCTTTTGAGCCAATTACATTTCTTTGGCTACCCTCTTTGGAATCCAAAAGCACAGTTAAAAAAATGATTTGTTTGAACTACGTTCTGACTTGATTCCGAAAGGATACATAGGCAGCCTCCCTCTGGGGTTCAATCACACCAAAACAAAAATCCAATTTTCCTCGAAGTTAAAACTGGGGCATATGTTATAATGGTTCGACCATGAGCTCACCAAATGATTCCAAAGTTGTAATCCCGTCCACAATTCTTTTTACCCAAAACCGAGTGCAATCTTTCGGATCAATTGCCAAAGGCGAGGAAAATTAGGAAATATCATTGATGAAAGCTGATGCATTCTAAATTAAGAGAAGTAAATGAGAGAGTCTTATCGGTGAAAACCTTCGGGCACCATGAGGCGACGGGAGTGGAGAAACCAGAAATGAGAGAGTCCGTCTAGTGAAAACTCGCCAAGAGCACTATCGGGCGACGTTTGAGAAGAGAAATGAGAGAGGTCGACTAGCGAAAACCCGCAAAGGGCGCTATCGGCTGAAAAAGAGGATATCTCATCACTAGAAGTCCTGGCAAGGTTCCCTGGTTCGGAAATACGATTCAATGGATTTGTAAGAAGTCGGAGGTTGGTGCGGGTCGGACATCCAGTCAAAGAAGCATGTCATGTCTATTTGAAATCAGCATGCACCCCAGATAGGTCCTTCTTTTCCCCTGAAAGGGACGCTTCTATTTTAAATTCATCTTTTCCACTCTTTGTTTGCTTTTCCTTGAATCCCTTTCGGCTTAACCCTAAATTCCGAAACTTGTTACAAAGGAAAAGGTGGTAGGACCGGTTTCACAGAGTTCCATCCGGCAAGAGGCAAAGAAGATACCCAGCCTCAGTGGTGTGTCAGTCCAATCCTGACTGATCATGATGTCTGATTACTTCCAAAGTAAAGACGTTGGAAAAGAAAGAAAAAGGCAACGGTTTCGAGAGCATAATGAGGTGGGAGAACCAAACCCTTACACGGGCAAGTCATCATGAAAGCCTAAAAGTTTGAGTTTTGTCAAGTTTGAAAGAATTCCTCTCTCAAGATCGGCAAGCAGCAAAGTTCTTGACGGAAATGGGATTGCGATCAAGCAATTGAGATGATCAAGGCCACAAAACCAACCCCCATTTCAAACTAACAAATTGTTCTTTGTTGAAAGTTAAAACAGGTGTAATTCAGGCGACCATACAAGAGACGGACGCAACCTAGAAGAGAAAAACAATGCGCAAGCGCTAGAACAGCTTTGTAGCAGAGAATCAACCAAAAGGGAAGTTTCTCCTCTAATTCTTTCATGCGTTGTGCTAAATAAATAAATAAAAAAAAGAAGCAAATCATGGTAGCAAGAAGATTTTTCTTTCCAAAATCCCGGCATAACCCGCGGATCTCCCTGGCATAACCCAAGGAGCCTTTTCTTTCCAAAATCCCGGCATAACCCGCGGATCTCCCTGGCATAACCCAAGGAGCCTTTTCTTTTCCAAATCCCGGCATAACCCGTGGACCTTCCTGGCATAACCCAAGGAGTTTTTTCTTTCCAAATCTCAGCATAACCCGTGGACCTTTCCGGCATAAACCGATGACTATTCCGTCATAACCCGTGGACCTTTCACGGCATAACCCGTGGACCTTTCCCGGCATAACCCGTGGACCTTTCTGGCATAACCCGATGACTATCCCGGCATAACCCAGGGACCTTTTCCGGCATAACCCGATGATTTTCCTGGCATAACCCGTGGACCTTTCTGACATAACTCGATAATTTTCCCGGCATAACCCGTGGACCTTTCCGGCATAACCCGATGATTTTCCCGGCATAACCCGTGGACCTTTTCCGGCATAACCCGATGACTTTCCCGGCATAACCGCGGACCTTTTCCGGCATAACCCGGCTATTTTCCAGCACAACCTGGATCCATTCACAAGGATACACAATCCTGAATCGACTGTCTAGATGTGTGTCACAACTAACTCACGAAATTTTCCTAGTAAAAACTGGGGCAGAAAATTTCGTTCGTTTGTTTGTCTTTGATGTCTTAAGCAGTTTGACCTCAAAACACAAGGCACAAGACGACCGATGAATATAGAAAAGAAGAAAAGAAGAAAAAGAAATGAGCTTGAATATTGGAGCAAACAAAAGGGCGAACTGCTCGAGATCTGATTGAAGTCGCAAGCCCCGCCAATCCTGTTTCGCTCAATGCTGCAGAAAGAAACAAGCGCCTACAATTTGCGAGCATCGAGATTCAGATCAAAGTCTACAGCAAAATCAGCTCAGACTCAAGATCAAGTTTCAAAAGAATTATAGATAGGAATCTTGTAACTCATAGTTGATAGACATAACTAGCTTAGCTTCGATTTTCCTTTTGGTGTAATAAGGAGGTCAGTAAGCAGTAGCGGTAACAGCAACAACAACAGCAGTAACGGCAAGATCACAGCTTCATGGTAGTCCCAGCTACCCAAAACTTCCCGAACTACATTGACCTGATTCCCTTTTAGCCAGGGATATGTAGGAGGCCTCCCGAAGCAAAGGCTCGGTCAAACTCTTTCAAAATGCTTCACACGGAATACTCGAACGGGCAAAAATCGCACGTATCCGCTCATTTATCTTTGCACGAAAACTCTTCGTGTTTCCGGGCAAAGAGGGGCAGCTGTGAGCACGTGATTTTTGCCCTATATGAAAATTACTCCCAAAGAATTCAAAATAGAATAGTTTCGTGTTGTGCGTGATTTTGTGGATTTTTGCGTTATTTTTCTCTTATTGTTTGCATTTTTCTGTGCGTGTTTAGTTGTTAAATTAATATAAAATGCAAAAATATGTTGCATTTTTGCATTTAGGATTTATTAGGAGTAATTAAGTTTTGTTTTACAAAAATAAAAATCACAAAAAATAATACACTTTGCATTTTAGCATTTAAAGGTCTAGTGGTGTGATTTATTTCAAATTGGTATTTAATGGTGTGTTAATTGTTAGTAGGAGTTAGTTGGATTTTTGGTAATTTAATCTAGGATTTTTAATGTTTTTAAATTAGGGATAGAAAGAAATGAAAGAAAAGAGAACAGAAATCAGACTGGGCTGTCCAAATTGAACAAAAAAGAGGCCCAAAATTCCAGCCCATTTGTCGCCCAGTTCAATCCGTCTCCAAGACTTCCAAACGACGTCATTTTGTCACACCCCATCCTGACCGTTGATCTCACTTGATCAACGGTCCAGATCCCATCCCTCAACCCTTAACCCGCCAGACTGGACCCGACCCCTCTTTAAACCAAACAACCCCGCTTATACACTAAACGACCCCGTCCCGTCTTTCATCAATTAATCCGAGCCGTTAAGATCATTTGATCTAACGGTTCAAATTAATTGATCTAATTCTAATATATCAAACCCCCAAACCCTCAAGACCGGTGTCATTTGTTCACATCCCCCTCTCCTCCTTCGTCTCCAAACAACCCAACCAAAAAACCCTAGCCGCCACTCCATTCCCTCACTGAAAACCCGGCGGCAACGACGCTGGCGACCGCCAAAATAACACCCCCCGAACCACTATGCCATCCCCTCAACGAATCCACACTATACTGTCCTCGAATCACTCCAGTACGGCTCGAATCTTCGATCAAAGAATCGAGCCAAAACCCAACCTCCTCCAAACAGCCCCAAACTCACACCCTTTGACCTTCTGAACACCCTCATCCTTAAACCACCTCCATCTTCCTTAGAATATCACTCCGAATCTTCGAATGGCAAATCACAGAAAACTTGAGCCTTGAGCTTAAAATTCAACGAGCTGCGAGGCTTTTTGGACTAAATTGGACTTTGGTCATGCGTTTTCGTTATTGGAAACATGCGAGTAAGGTCCACTTCAGTCCAAAATGAAGTGACAAGGAATTTTCGTTTGGTCCGTTTGATTTCCGGGTATTGTTCAATCCCCCTCCTTTTTTCCCTGTTATCTTGTTAGTTTTCATTTTGATCCTCCCCTCCTCTTGCTTCATTTCTATTCTGTGTTAGTGTACGATTTAGTCTGTTTGTATGCTAAACTTTTAAGGAGAAGGTCATCACATTTGTTCTGAATTGATTAGTCAGTTGAAATGCTTTGAAAATACTCGGATGTTTGTTGTGGTTGTCACCTGAACCTATTGTGACATCCCCTGAAAACGTGTCTGGAATTATTGAAGTCCTTGATTATGTTCTAATGGTATTTGATCCAACATGAGTTTTAGTTTAAACTTCTGTTTAAGTTTTGTACTTTGAATTGGTTATAGCTACAGTTTAATATAGATTGCAGAGTTAGTTTGAGATTTGTAAATCTAAAAGTGGTTTAGTTTAAGTATTCTGCCAGTGAGAACTGGCGTACCCTTAATCTAATACAATAGTTAAGAATCAAGTCAGAAGTGGTATGGGGAATTTAATTAAACAATACTGCTCATAACCATTGGATTTTAATAATAAGATTGGACATTCAGTAGTGGGAAGTCAGAAACCAGAGTAGTTTAATACTAAAAGCTGAAATGCACATGAGAATGGTAGTGGAACCTGCTGTACAGTAGGATATTCACTGCATTTTGAACTCCAGAAGTTTAAAAAATTAGAAGTTCCATGCCTAGACAAACGAAAGTGGAAAGAAAATAAAGGGAATAACATGGATCTGATTCAGCTTTTTAAATAAGTAAACTGGCTGGAAGAAGGTTTAGTTTTGATATAAATAGAAGGGGGAAGATAAGAGAAGGGGTTTTTTTTTGGAGAGTTTAAGAACTTCAAGGATAGAAGTCCAAGAAAATTGGTTACTATTCCATTAGAATTTTTTTTTAGGATCTTTCCACTTTTCTCTCCAATCTGAAACACTTTTGAGTAGCTTGAGTTTGGTTTGGGTGTCAGTTTGGTCAAGTGTTGTGTGAAACTGGATTTCGGTTCATTGAACTGTAAGCTTGGATTTTGGAGTTTGTTTTAGGTTGAATATTTCATTGGATTAAGAGTTGAATTTGCTAAAAGTGCTGCGAGCTTGTAGCTGAATTCTGGATTGTTTACTTCAAATTTTTAAGTTCAAAAGTCGATCTTAAATTGGTGCTAGCTGTCTGTGTTGCTGCTGTTCTGCTACTACTTTCACTGATCCTTTGGCTTTCCTTTTCATTCCCAGGTACACAGCTCTGAACTAGTATTGGTGTAAACTTGAACTCGAGTTTGAAGAATAAAAATGCTCATTGGATTTATATGCCTGTATCATTTCTGTTTTTTTGTCTATAGTTAGATAGTTTGTCGCGTCCATTTGTTTAGCTGTAAGGTGTATATCTGTATAATTTGGACTGTTAAAGTTTGGTTTTAAATCACAGATTGTAAGACTAAGTTGATGTTTCCTCGTTAGCACGAGAACTCTGTAGACATCAGTGTTAGTTTGATTTTGTTTTATAGTTCAAAGCTTGTTGTTAATTAACGTTGGATAAAAGCAGTGAAGTTCAAGACAGATAGTTCTCATCTAATAATGAATCATCTTGAACTAGTTTTTTCGTGACACAACAATCAATCCTCCGATTAGTTTGTAGCCTTTCACTAATCATTTGTCCTAGTTTAACAAATCACGGACGCATCATCGCTTCGCATAGAGTTAATTGGAAATAACTTCAACGGACATTTTGCTTTACATGAATTGAAATGTTGCTAAAGTTCGATAGCTGTCCTGCTCGGCATAGGCTAAAATGAATGACCCGGGCACATGTTTGACCTGCATATTCGTCAGGAGCCCGGGTCCATATTGCGATTAGGCCCATTTTGTTTAAAGGTTTAAATGTATAGTTTTAACATAATAAAGGCGGTTTAAAATTAATAAAAGCACATAATTTATAACATGTATTAAAATCAGATATCCTAGCCATCTATAATAGTTTAAGCGACCGTGCTAGAACCACGGGATCCGGGGGTGCCTAACACCTTCCCTGGGGTCAACAGAATTCCTTACTTAGAATTTTTTGTTCGTAGACTTCATTTGGAAAGTCGAAATTTTTTTCTCGATTTGGGATTTAAATAAATCGGTGACTTGGGATACCGTAATTTATTCCAAGTAGCGACTCTGAAATACATAAATAATTCCATTTCGAATATTGTCACTTTAAATGGAAAAACTCCCCTTATACATTTTACCCTCCGGGGTGGGTGCGTAAAAAGGAGGTGTGACACCTACAAAATATTAATAAATTTATAGTTGCATCGCATAATCTATATATTATTAAAAGAAGAAGAAAAAGCCTCCACAGTAAGCCAAAATGACGGTCACGCAATATGCCACTTGGCAATTCAGGATAAAGTTAGTTAGGTTAGGTAATAATTAGTTTATTTTTTGAATTTAAATTTTTAAAAATTTAAATTATGCATTATGTGTTGTTAATTATTAGTTACTCTTTTTGAATTTGAATTTAAACATAATTTTTTTTAATGAAATAATAACTTTTTATATATTTAAAATTATCTATATTTTACGCTCAATGCCATATTTTAAGTTTGACACTCAGAATTATCTTATTATAGCTACTATAGTTATGCAAAATTTTATCCGACGAAATTCTTCTACCGATAGAAAATTCAACTACTATGTTAATGAAAACATTACTGTAGATATTGAGGAGATGGTCCGTCTGTTATTCCTTTAGAAATGCAATGCAACTCTTCTACTAATATAGAGGCGTTGTGTGACAGAATTAAAGACGAAATTATTGAGAGTTGTTATCATGTGTGAGTGACTTTGCTTATTATTTCATGGTTGATTATCAATACATAGTAATTTGTGGAATGGAACTTCTAATTCATATTGAATGATGTATTTTGATTATTCAAATCACCATGTAAATAATAAGTAATTATACTATATAATATTATATGCTTTGGTATAATTATATATGTTATATTGATTTAATTCTTTAATATGTATGTTCACTTTATATTTTAAATAAAATTAAATAAAAAATAATAAAAATCTTTTACGATAAATATTTAAGTTCATTTTCCTTTTTACAATAATTATAAGACCTTGATACTATCTTTTTGGTAATTTGACACTCAAAAGTACTTTTCAGAAAGATCGACCAAACATAATTTGTTTACCAAATGTTGCAAAAAGTACTTCTTACATAAATGGCCAAACACAAATTATTTTTAAAAAAAAGTACTTTTGAATAAAGCACTTCAAAAAAATATATTTTTTAAAATAAGCAGTTTTTGGCGGCTTGACCATAATTCCTCATTATAGTTTTCTAGGAATACTTGGTAATTTAGTGTACCACACATTAAACTTTTTCCTCTATATAGCACCAAAATCGACTAGTAAAGCTGTAAAAGTTGTTTCGTCTGCTTAATGTTAGAGTTGATTAATAAATCAGTTATGGAACTCTCTCTCCTAATAAATCATTTCTTGTGCCTAGCCAAATTATTTCATTAATTTTTTTATTTTTTTTATTTTTTTTGCATTTACAAGGTAGCATTTTTTCGTTGTTGTGGATTTTCCCATTATTTTTCGTAATCTGCTTTAACATTCACCTATGTTAATTTTCCACCAAAAAATCTAACTTCATTTTTAAAGTGTTTTTTGTTTCAGAGTTTTGACAGATTATGGTGCCACCCAGTTTCTCTTAGTGCCAAGTAGTAGGAAAAATCCAGCAATTCTCAAAGTGCTCGATTTATCCTTTTTTTTTTTTTTTTTCCTTTTCTGTTTGGACTTCTTAATGACTCATATGAGTTTAAAATTGAAAAGACGCTTGATTTTTGTTATAATTATCAAAGAAAATGTTGGTCTAACCTTAGAGAATTTCCTTTTACAATTTACACCTAAATGAAGATTTTGGACAGAAGATTTTTGGATCGAGAAAAAAAAAAAAAAGATAAAAAGCGAGTCCAAACTCATGTGACATGAAAACAGTAAGCTTGTTAGCAAGTTAAGAAAAATTCACCAGTTACACTATAAAAGAGATATGAAAAAAGGTTAAAAATACCCCCTATGCTATTCTAAATGGTTTACTATCGCGCTCGTCCACCTATTTGTCTGACTTGTGGTTTGAAATTACCCATTTAACCATTTAATATGCTGTCACAATTTGATTGGGACACGTGGCTATCGGTCCATATCAATTATAACCCACCCCAAATATCGACCCGTCCTTTTGTTCCCGTAGTAAAAACATTACAGGGATATTTTGGTAAAAATTGCACGGGCTAACCAATTTTTAGACTGGCCATTTAAAAATAATCAGCATTTGCAAAGTCATTGAAAAATAGTTACTATTTTGCTGCAACACGAAAAGTTCCAACATAATATACTGGAGATCGATGTGCCTGTATATGAACTTCCAGCATATTATGCTGGAACTCCAACACGCGTAAAGTTCCAGTATATTATGCTGGACCGGTATATTATACTAGAACGCCAGTATAATATACTGGAATTCTAGTATATTATACTGGAGTATTTTTCCGGATTTTGAATGGTATTTTTGTTCAGATTTTTGTTTTCATGAAAACTGGCTAAATTTTGATTACTTTTGAAACTGTGACTATTTTTGAATGAACACTTGTAAATCTGACTATTTTTGAATTTCTCCTGTATTTTGTGGTGACCGGTGTAACCCCACAAAAACTAGCAAAGAACCATCTTTAAAGAAGTGTTAAATGTTCCTCCTACGAACCTAAGAAAGGCTTCTTGCCAAAATAACTAGATGCTAATATTAATCAAGACATTTTTCGGAAGAAAATCTTTACCATGGAGCAGCTGCGAGTGCCTTGAATTTGAGCTCAAAACTCGTGTCTTTTACTGTTAAAGCCTCAATTTCAGAGTCTAACTTCTTTATCACTTGTTTCACTTTCAAAACCTTTTCTTCAAGATTCCTCATTTCCTGTTTTGCTTCAGCTAATTCAACTCTCTTTGCCACAACAATATTATCTGAATCACATGACATGCTAATAAGCTTACTAAGCCTTGCACGTAAAAATCCAACTTTCATACCTAAACACTCGAACCCTTTCAATGTACTGTCCCAAGTCTCAAGATAATCACAAGGGATCGAAATCTTAGATGCTTTAATAGCATCAGCTATGTTCACAGTCTCAGTGATCATTCCAGCAGCTAGCTTGCAATTTAGTCCACCAAGTAAATGGTCATGGAGAAATGACTTCTGAGTGCAGCAAAGATCGTAGTATTTGGTCCGAATGTGTGCTGGAATCTCAGCATCTATGATCAATCCATCCACAAGAATGTTGAAACCAGAGAAGTCCTTCACATCTTTGAATTCAAGTCTTGATTCTGAAAATCTAATGCTTAAAACTTCAGAGCTATTATCGCTATCGTCCTCACATTGATCTGATGCAGGGCCTTGGTTCGAGTCGGGTATCAATATGGCTTCTTCTTGTTTGAAATCTTGATGAGTATTTAGGACAGGAGGCTCCAAGTACTTTTGCTCTTTTGCTTCACAAATTTTCATATCTTCATCTTGATCTGTTGAGATAATATCAACAAGTAGAAAGTTCAAGTGGTATATATTGAATGTGATATAAAGTAAAACGAGTGTCTATAACTATACCTGACTTGATTGATCTAGCATGAAAATCCAGATTTAGTAGACTAATAGCACCATCAATTTCTGTCAAGTTGTTTTCTCTTATTATATATACCTAAAAACCAGGGGAAATGACAATTAGGCCATTGCTTTACTTTCCCTTAGGGAACATTATAAAATTGTAACAAACTAAATAAAATTAGCATTGTCACTTTAGATAAGAAGGTAGTCCAATGCGGCAACACCGGATATGCGCAAGGTCTGGACAATGGCTAAGCTAGGAATTTTTCCAAGGGTGTTCAAATTTGAAAGAAGCGGAAAAAATTCCCGACAATGGGTGTTCAATATGTGTTATATACCTCTACAACGTAATATTTTACCTAAATATACAGATTAATTTTTCGATGACCATCCTTATGACCATGTGGCTTCGCCACCGGGTCTGGAAAACGACCGAACTACATTGTGTCTATCGTACGCAATAGTAAGGTCACTTTAGGATGACACTAGCAAATCAAAAAATGATTCTTGCTTTACTTGGGACAAAATGACCATAATTTTAAGCACTTTGGTTACCTTAAATTTGCAGGGCTGGATCAGTTGGAACACCAAGACATCCCCTTCAAGCAGGTTGTGAGCAATGGAGAAACCTCTCCAACCCCCACTCAATCCGTTCTTATCAATAAGGTACTTGGTAGAAAATTCTTCTTCATTTTCATCCACCAAAACAACAGTTTCATCATGCTTTGGCAAATAAGAGCTGCAAAATTTTCTTGGGAAACTCTGTTGTCCCAAAATATCAAAAGAAATACTAAATCACCAAGAAAAATATCAATTTGTTCTAATTCTATCAAGATAAAAAATTTGACTTACCAACCAAAATCCACGACTGACATGTGAATGGAGCATATACTTGACAAAACTAGGAAAGTGAGAGGGCAAATTTGCTTGAACTTCTTCGGCCCGCAACATAGCAGATGAGTTTGCATCAACAGTGCTAGTTTTGTATGTCTTCTTTTCAGGACTAGTAAAATCAAGAATCAAAAGCATTATCAGAAAAATAGCAAGTCCAAGAAATCTAATATATAAACCATTATGCATTTTTCTCCACTGACCATATTTGAAGCTTCTTAGTGTCTCCATTTTTCACCTATTCATGCATTTGTCAAGTACATTCATTGGTTTTTGAACTGACTATCACCTAAAAGGATAACTTTTTTTATCAACACAAGGAGTAGAAAATGATTCTCACCTTGTTGGTTTTACTTGGACCCAAGGCCCTTTTCCTGAGGAGTTTTTCCTTGATTTCTAGTGCTCTTTTCTGATTAAGCAGTTTAATATGGGGCCGTCATTATAAGCAAAAGAATATGCAGATAATCAGAAAGAAAGAAAGAAAAAGTTGAAACTTGAAAGGAAAAAAATAAGAGAAGAGAGAACCTTTGAGGAAGAAAGGAGAGGGCTTTTCTTGGAGGAATTCATAGCTGAGATGGCCATTTCTGTTAATAAGTGTCTGCTCCAACACTTGAGAAAATGTGGAGTATATTTTTTGTTTGTTTCTGATGAAGGAAAGTAGAGAAAGGAGACAGTGGTGAATGAAGAAAATAGACCGTTTGGTTAAAATATTTTTATCTTTTACTTTTTTCTAGAAAAAGAATTTGAAGTGGAGATGTGACATGGTTGTTTGGGAGAATGAAGAGGCCAAATTGGAGCCAAATTTTGAATCACTTGGCAGAGTACGTACTAGTTATGGAATGATTTGTTTCCTTTTCCCAATGCTATTTAAAAGAAATGCTATTTTCACCCTTTCATATTCCTGGCCAATACTTGTTTGGAGGAAAATGGTATTCAGGAAAGTTTCAACCCTTTCTATTTTATGGTTTGGGAAGGAAAATTGTTATTACTGCTATGAGAAAGTAACTTTTCTTGGACCTATTCTTTTTAGTTTCTATAGCTAGTGCCGAATAAGCTTCCGCTATACTCGGGGTCCGGAAAGGATCGAACCACAAGGGTCTATAGTACGCAGCCTTACCCTATGTTTTTACAAAAGGTTGTTTCTACGGCTCGAACCCGTGACCCCCTAGTCACATGGAAGCAATTTTACCCATGAGATGTGACATGAAAAAAGAAATGTATACACTTGTATGTCTTCATGGCTCATTCCACATATTAGTCAGACTCTGTTCAGAAATACAGTAAGCTACTAAGCTTGTTAGCAATTGACAAAATTTACTCCCCAATTACACTAGAAAAGGGATATAATGGACCGTGTAACCTTACAAAAGTTATACAGACTTGAGAATTCCTGATAGGAACCTAAAAAGGCTTCTTGCCAGACTAAACTAGTATATGCTAATATTAGGACATATTTTCAGAAAAATCATGACCATGGAGCAGCTGCCACTGCCTTGAACTTGAGCTCAAAGCTGGTATCTTTAGTTAACTCAATTTCAGAATCTAGATTATTTATCATCTGTTGCACCTTCAAAAGCTTAGTTTCAAGATTCCTCATTTCCTCTTTGGCTTCAGCTAGTTCATTTCTTTTTGATTCAAGAATCTGTTGTGGTTCACTTGATAGGCTAACAAGCTTATTAAGCCTAGCACGTAAAAATCCAACTTCCATGCCAAAACACTCGAACCCCTTCAATGTATTGTCCCAAGTTTCAAGATACTCTCGAGAGGTCGAAATGTTGGAAGCTCTAATGGCATCAGCGATGTTCACAGTTTCTGTGATCATTCCCGCAGCTAGCTTGCAGTTTAGTCCACCAAGTAAAAGGTCATGGAGAAATGACTTCTGATTGCAGCAAAGATCGTAGTATTTGGTCCGAATGTGAGCAGGAATCTCAGAGTCTATGATCAAACCATCTATAAGAATGTTAAAACCAGAAAAGCCCTTTACATCTTTGAACTCAAGTCTTGATTCTGAAAATCTAATGCCTAAAACTTCAGAGCTATTGTCACTATCATTTCCACATTGTTTTGATGCAAGGCCGTGGTTCACGTTTTGTACCAGTACGGTTTCTTCATTTTTGTCATCTTGATCATTATCTATAACAGAAGGCTCCAAGTATTTCTCCTCTTTTGCTTCACAAAATTTCATCTCTTCATATGGATCTATTAAGAAAATATCAACAAATAGAAAGTTTAAGTGGTATATATTGATTGTGAGTCTGATAGATACCAAAACGATTGTTTTTGACTTTACCAGATTTGATTGGTCTAGCACGAAAATCCAGTTTTAGAAGAATAATAGCACCATCAATTTCTTGTTTGTCATCTTGATGAGTATCTAGGACAGGAAGCTCCAAGTACTTCTGCTCTTTTGCTTCACAAATTTTCATGTCCTCAATTTGATCTGTGTAAAATAATATCAGCAAATAGAATGTCAGGAATCCAAAATGGTTAAGCTCAAGTAGTACATAACAAATTGACAGTGATAAAATTAGAACTGGTGCTTGCAACTATACCAGATATGATTGGTCTAGCATGAAAATCCAGATTCAGAAGGCTAATAGCACCATCAAGTTCCGTCAAGGCATTTTCTCTTATTATATACACCTAAAACAGGGGAAATAATAATTAGACCATTGCTTAAGGCATTGAACTGGTACTCAACAAAAAAGATCTCGAGTCGAGGAATAAAAGCACGCTCTGTCAATTAGACCTCCTAAGGACTACATAGTTTCGTGCCGTCCCTTTGGGGAAATTCGTTAAACTTGAAAAGTACAGATAATATTAGCATGACATGCACAATCCGAAAATATGACTCTTGCTACCGGGAAAAAATAAAATTCAAGCACTTTAAAGGTGTTACCTTAAATTTGCTTGGTTGGATCAATTGAAAGATCAAGACATCGCCGTGAAGTAGGCTGTGGGCAATGGAGAAACCCCTCCAACCACCACTTAATCCAGTTTTATCAACAAGGTACTTGGTAGCATATTCTTGTTCATCCTCATCCACCAAAACAACAGTGTCGTCATGCTTTGGCAAATGGCAATCACAAAATTTCTTTGGAAAACCCTGTTGTATCACAAAGTAAAACTATAGCACCCAGTGATCAATCTAGACTAGAGCTAGTTGGGTCGGCAGAACCTACTGCGTCTATATCAAAAACGACAACAAACCCAGTGTAATCCCACAAGTGGGGAGTGGGGACTGAGGAAAATAGTATATACAGACCTTACCCTACCTTGTGAAAATAGCGAGGATGTTTCGGATAGACCCTAGGCTCAAGTAACAGTGACAAGGAAAGGAACATATATGCATGCGAAAAAAATATCAGCACATATATAAAAAGTAAAACTTTGGCTGATTCTAAATCTTGAATTCGTCACTAATATAAGTTCCAATTTAGTGCTGATTCCATAAATAAAATATTGGACTTACCAACCAAAATCCACTAGCGACATGTGAAGGGAGCATAAACTTGACAAAACTAGGAAATTGAGAGGGCAAATTTGCTTGAGCTTCTTCAGCCCGCAGCATAGCAGATGAGTTTGCATCAACAGTCCTAGGTTTGTTTGCCTTCTTTTCAGGGCTAATAAAATCAAGAATCAAAAGCATCATTAGAAAGATAACAAAACCATGAAATTAATTAAAAAAAAGTTTTTGCATTTTTTTTCACTTACTGTATTTGCACCTTCTTATTATCTCCATTTCCCCCCTGCTCAAGAAGTATTCAAGTAAATTCATTAGCTTAAAAGTGATTGTCACCTTAAAAAGATGAAGGAAAAACTAACATAAAAGGGTACTTCAGGTCACAGGTTCAAGCGGCGGAACCAGCCTCTCGCAGCTCTTCCGTGAACCCGTACGTAGCGGGAGCTTAGAAATAGTTCTCACCTTATAGGTTTGACTTGGACCCAAAGCCCTTTTCCTTAGCAGTTTTTTCTTGATTTCTAGTGCCTTTTTCTGGTTAAGTCATAGAATGGGAGATAAAACAATTATGGGGGCACCATTTTAAGCAAAAGAACAGGCAGTAATATTAAGAAGAAAATATATAAAACTTGAAATTGGAAAAAATACTACAAGGAATGAACCTTAGAAGAAGAAAGAAGAGGGCTTTTTTTGGAGGAATACATAGCTGAGATCGCCATACTGTTTACTACAAGTGTTTGCTCAAACCTTAGAAAAATGTGCCACGTTTTGTATGTGAATTGTGATGGAGGAAACTAGACAAAAAGGAGTTAGTGGTGAAGAAATAGACCGTTTGGTTAAATCTTTTGGACGGGCGTTTGGACATAAAAATTATATAATTTAAAAAAATAGTATTTGAATTTAAGTTGAAAAATTATACTATTTTGAATTTAAAATTATATTTGAATATATATTTCACTCGAAAAAATATTTTTGTTTGAAAGGTTTATTTGAAATAATTTATACAATTTTATGAACAAACATATTTTAGTAAAAAAAAATTGAAAAAAAATTATGTACAAATGGAGCCTTAATTTTCTTTATCTAGAAAAGAAATCGAATAGTGGAGATGTGACACGGCTGTTTGGGAGAAGTGAGAAATTGATAATAGGCCAAATTGGAGCCAAAATTTGAATGGGTTGACACAGTACTATAGCTGGTACATACTACTAGGTATGGAATGATTTGTTTCCTTTTACCAATGTGTTTTTCACCCTATCGTATTCCTAGTTACTTTAGCCGGTTTATAGAGCGGATTCAATATTTAAATTTCATGAGTTCAACTTTTAAGTTTTTTAATATTTAATTTATTATATTTTTTAATTTATGTGTCCATATCTACTATTTTTGTAATTTTTATAAATTTTTATATAAATTTTTATTCCGCGTCAAAAGTTATGGTTTCAATTGAACCCGACATCCGCCCCTCCTATTTGGCAAAGATGGAAAAATCAACTTGTTTTGAAAAATATTTTTTTTTCAAAAGTATTTTTTTAAGTGCTCTTTACTAAAGTACATTTGTGAGAAATAGTTTGTGTTTGACTAGTTAATTTAAAAACACTTCTAAGCAACAATTAGTGTTTGGTCAAGCTTTAAAAAAATAATTCTAAAAAAAAAGTATTTCTGGGAAGAACTACTTTTTTATGCTTCTCCAAAAATGATTCTGCTTCTCCTCAAAAAATATCTTTTTTTTCTCTCTTAAAAGTTTAGACAAACAATTCAACTTTAAAAAAAGGCGAAATGGCCTCCTGGCCACTTAAACTCACATGGCTTTTGAAAGCCGATATACCAACTTACGACTTTCCCATTTTGAACACTCGAACTAATGAAACCCATAACTAATAAACACGTTTGACCAATGACCCATCCCATATGGCGTCAGTTGATCCTAGTCATCTATGTGCGTGAGTCTCACGACTTTTTGGAGCATGAGAACCCTTTCCCAACCCTTTTCCTAATACAACCTGGCTCACGTGCTAGTCAGATAAGAAAATGTACAACCTCGTACACTTTCATTAAATGTTATTCCTCACTTCAATTTCTTTTTCTTCATTTTCATCTCTTAAACTCCTTCTGCATATGTGTGTGTTTTTTTTCATTTGAGAAAAATGGTTGTTGCTTGTTGCTTTTCGGTCAGAACGTAGGGAAAGGAAAATGGTTGTAAGGTTTCAATTTTGAATTTGTATGGTATAAGGGTGCAGGAGATGCGCCGTTTTTTCTTTTTGAGCGTGAGATTTGAGCAGAAATTTGTGGTAGTTTAATGTTAGTTTTATTGGGTTTAGAGTGTTGATATTTGGACTGTTTTTGAGTGGAAAAAAGGTTGATTATTGCTGTATTTTTCAGTGATTTTGGGGATAATTTTAGAGTTATTTTTGACTCATTTTGGGTGATGTTTTTGGGAGATGAAGTGCTGCCTTTTGAAGCATTTTGGAAAATATTGACAAGATAAAAAAACATTTTATGACATGAATTGTACCTTAAGTACAAAAATGGGTTCTTGATTCCCATTGAAATTGACAACATTTCCACTTAATTATTCTTGTTCAACTCTACGGCCAAAAGAGGTTTTTGATTTTCGCTAAAGTTAGCATTTTATTGATGAATGAGCTCTAAAATGCTCAACTGCAGAGTTAAAAATGGATTCTTGATTTGGGTTTTTATGAATGAGTACTACAAAGCTCAACTGCAGAGTGAAAATGGAGTTTTGATTTTGGATTTCCACTGATATAGAGAGAAAGGCAAACGGGAATGGTAAAAGGGTTGGGTGTCTGACATGTAATATTTTAATTGGCTCAGTGCTGACTGGGCGAACACGTTATCTGACTGGATGGACATGTTAGCAGAAGTGTGATACACGCGCGGATGGTCAAGGGTCCAACGTGTTTATTAGTCAAGGATATCACTAGTTGGAGTGTTCAAATGGGAAACTTGTAAGTTGGTGTATCGGCTTTCAAAAGTCATATAAGTTTAAATGGCTAGGAGGTCATTTTGCCTTAAAAAAATATTTTAAAAAAAAATAAACTTGGAGAAGTTTGGCGAAATAGACTACGGACAAGACGCGTAAGGTTGAAACATTTTTTATTCATACATGTTGTTTTTTATATGCGAAGAAGGAAAGCTAATAATCACTAGGAAAAAGTAATAATTTTTCGACTTTCTAGTTTCCAATTTTTTAGTTTTTGGAGAGCATTGTCACAAGTCACTACTTATGACCCTTCACTTTTTGATTTTACTAACTTTAATATAGGGAATTAGTAATACCTTGAGTAATAATCACGAGACAATTATTTATCGTATACGGTCAAAATCGAGGAGTATGATTTTGAAGGCTTAAATCGACGATAGGTTTGAGTTCGAGAGACTCGAAGTAGGTGTCGTATCCGGCCAAGGGATACCTACCTTGGGGAAGCTGATCGAGTGTCTGGCACGCATCGCATCAAGGGCAACATTATCTCGAAGTCAATCAAGAAAGAGGGAGAATTTCTCAAGGACACGTGTACCTGGGTATTAATTATAGGATAAGGGTTGTACGAAATAATACAGATTCGTACTAGGCCATTATACACCTATACCAATATAATTCTTTACCTTTATGAGCAAGTTACTATATTGGGTTTTTCTCCTCCTATATAAAAGGGGGACCCTAAGTATTTTGTAAAAGAGGAGATCATTCATTGCAATAGAACATTCTTATGCTTCTTGTTTAACGTGCTCTCCAAATATTTTTTAGCTTTATTGCCTTTACTTTATTGTTCATACTTTATTACTCTTAGCTAACCTCGAGGTCCCTGAATAAGTAGAGCACGAGGCTCCCTATTGTTCCAATAATACTGATTTGGTTCTTTATTTCTTCTTACTTAACCCCAATATTACTTGTATAATTACTAGTATTAGAATATATCACGTATCTTTAAAACCAAAAATTATCTTTAATTGTTAAACTTATTTTTCGAGGTAAACAGTTTGGCGCCCACCGTGAGGCTAAAGATAATAGTGATTATTTTAGTGCTAGTTTTCTGATAACACACGTTATTCTTCACACGTTTTCTTGTCAAAGATTCTTTGATTTCAGGCTCAACCATGTCTAGAACACAAAATGGACCTGCTCACGACAATGAGGGACTTGGAGAAAATAGCGGCATAGGGCGCGGTGTACCACCCGTGAATCCTGGGAAAGTGCCAAATATGGAGCCAATTGATATAAGCTCCCACAATGCATTAAACATGGACGCAGGCGCATACCTCGTAAGAGATGCACACAGGGAAGCCCAGGCCGAAGGCCAAGAAGCACGAGGATTGCATGAAGGAAGAGTCAGCCTCCAAGTGATATTCGAGATGCTGCAAGCTCAGCAAGTTGCCATCGCTCAACTTCAAAGTCAGAACAGGATTCCTAACACTGCCGAACGAGCCAGTGCTAGAAAGACCCGATAAAAGCGGCTCAGAGACTGACCCCACCATCATGAAAATGCTCGAGGAACTGACTAAAAGGATCGAGTCAGGAGAAAAGACAATAAAAGACAACGACAAAAATGTGGAAACTTACAACTCCCGGGTAGACCAGACACCGGGAGCACCTCCGGTTTTGAAGGGCCTAGATGCCAAAAAAATTTATATAAAAACCTTTCCCTTCGAGTGCGGCTCTGATGTCCATTCCCAAAAAGTTTCGCATGCCCGATATATCGAAGTACAATGAAATAACAGACCCTAATTAACACATTGCTTCTTACACTTGTGGAATTAAAGGAAATGACTTGAATGATGACGAAATCGAGTCAGTATTGTTAAAAAAGTTTGGAGAAACACCGTAAAAAAAAGCTATGATATGGATCATAACTTAGCTCCTAACTCTATTGACTCATTTGCTATGTTGGTGGATGCCTTCGTAAAGGCACATGCCCGGGCCATAAAGGTGGCGAAAAGAAAATCGAACGTATTCAAGATAAAACAAAGGGACGATGAAATGCTAGGGGAGTTCGTGTCCTAGTTTCAGATGGAAAGGATGGAACTGGCCCCGATCTCTGATGATTGGGCAGTGCAGGCCTTTATGCAAAGTTTGAATGAAAGAAGCTTGGTAGCATCTCAACAACTAAAGCAGAACTTGATCGAGTATCCAGCAGTGACATGGTTGGATGTGCACAATCAGTATCAATTAAATATTAGGGTCGAGTACGACCAGTTGGGAGCCCCCTCGAGCTCAATTCACCAGAACAGATTCGCAGTCAAACCCCCAAGGGACACAGAACGGGGATCTAGATTCAACAAAGAAATATATCAACCATACATCGAAGATAGAAGGAACATTTCAAGGCGTAATGCACGTCGGAATGACCAAAAAATAGATCGAGACCAAAGCACCCGGGGATTCGTGGGTAAAATCGGGTCTGACAGGCGCTCAAGACCAGTGGAGGCTCCAAAGTTATCAGAATACAACTTCAGTGTTGACCCCTCAAATATTGTCTCAACCATTGATAAAATTAAAGACACTAGATGGCCCAACCCTATACGGACAGATCCTTCTTAGAGAAATCCCGATTTAATGTGTAAGTACCATTGTACTTACCGACATAAGACCGAGGATTGCAGACAACTTAGAGAGGAGGTAGCTCGACTATTCAACAAAGGACATCTTCGTGAATTTCTCAATGACCGGGCAAAAACCATTTTTGGGAAAGAGACGCAAATAGGAAGAATGAACCCGAAAAACCCCAACATGTCATCACATGATCATAAGAGGAGCCAACGTCTCGTAGGGACCTACATTCAAACGTACTAAAATATCTATCACAAAGGAACATCGGACTCAAAGCTAAGTGCCCGATGACGCTCTATCATTCTGCGATAATGAAGCAGAAGATGTATCCCAGCCTCAAACGACACCCTCGTAATCTCTATCCTTTTGAATAAAATTCAGGTTAAATGTGTTTTAGTGGATCCAGGTAGCTCGATGAACATAATCAGATCGAGGGTCACGAAACAACTCAGCCTGCAAAATTAGATTGTACTTTCGTCCCGGGTGCTGAATGGCTTCAACATGGCAAGTGAAACTACGAGGGGAGAAATTATTTTGCCTATAAACATAGTCGGGACCATACAAGATACCAGATTCCATGTCATCGAAGGTGACATGAGGTATAACGCACTCCTAAGGAGGACGTGGATACACAACATGAGGGCGAGCCTTCGACTCTTCATCAGATGATAAAGTTCCCAACAGAGGAAGGAGTGAAAATAGTCCATGAAGAATAGCATGCTGCAAAAGAGATGTTCGACATCGAGGAAGTGCTGCCTATACCAGAACACTTGACCTAAAAAACATCAACCTCCAAAGGCAAGCATGTGGCTAAATAGTAGTAACAGCTCTGAGCATCAACGGAAGTGAAACAACAGGTAACCAAAGGCGAAGAAAAGAATTCCCCAAATCCTCAAACCCTCGTTGTTCCCGAAAGGCCCGATTCTACCAAGCCAATCGCTGATAAGAAAGGTACACCTAAGAACGGGGTTTATTCCCCGCTCTCAGGAAAAAACTCATTTAATTTCTTGTTGATGATATAGATGGAATTGCTTCGATATGATAGGGATTCCGCTTGAGGGATAAGCAGGAAATAGTTAACATTTTAAGGCAATACAACATGAAGCTCATTACAGAAAAGTGTTCCCTCGGAGTTGGAGCGACCAAGCTTCTCGGCCTTCGCAGCGTCAAATTAGGGCATCAAAATCATCCCCGACTAGGCCAAGGTCCTTGGAGATATCATGGTCACAGACAGCAAGACCTCGGAGTCGTTGATAAAAGAACTTACGAGCACTACACAATGGAAGCTCTCAAAGGCTCGTGCTCCCGAGGACACCCCCTCCTACACGAAGGTCGTAGGTTATGGAGCATGCGTTGCACACTTTTTCCCTTAGCTTGGATTTTGTCCCAAATGGGTTTTACCAGCAAGGTTTTTAATGAGGCAACACCTATATGCTACCCGAGCAACGGCCAACAAGTGTTCAAGGATTCTTTTCAATCAACCCCGAATACTTGGGGGGGGGGGGCGCATCACCCTTAAAAGTTACATTTTTGGGAAAAATATCTCACACCTAAATGGGCCTCAATAGGAAAACTTTGTAATGGGCCAAACGGTCAAACGAGCCATGCCCGTATAAATAGTCGAGCCCCGACAGCAAAACATGTACGCATGTATATACTATTTGAAGAAACATTCAGGATATATCAAAAATACTTTGTGTCTCATACAAGCTCTACACTTACAATCCTATGGGAAACAACTTAAAAGCCAAGACATAGAAGCACCCCGAATACTCGGGGACTACCATCAAAATTCGAATTAATAAAGACCTTCCAGAGGCACCCCTTCGGAAAAAAAGGCCAATGGCAATATTCTCAAGATTTAACTTCTCAAACAAGTTCCAAAAATTATTGGGTAACAAGTCCAAGTGACATACCCAAAGGCCACGACCATACTTAAGACTACGGTCATATAAAGTCTACGACCAAATAATGCAGCTCGGAGACGTTCGACCTTCACTATAAATTAAAAGGCCTCCATACACTTCGTAAAAAACGGTTAAATCTGGCTACCCTCGGCAAAAGCTAAATACAAAGGGCTTCGATAAATTCAACCCTCAAAAATTCCAAGGGCTTTGATAACATCGACCCGTGGAAACACCTCAAGAGGTGTTCGATTATGTTTACACAAACAAATCATTAATAAGGTTCCGATACGATAGACCTTCGAAGAACCTTCGGGTACAAATAACACATGCTAAGGCATAATGAAATTTTCACTAAGTCTTTTAAGCCAAAATAAGGGAAAAATTTATATAGCCATACTAAGAGGCCGAATCGGCCGGACTTAAAGAGCCTAAGGGCCAACCTAAAGAGCCTAAGGGCCGAGATATAAGAGCCTAAGAGCCAATCTTAAAAGAGCATAAGGGCCAATATATAAGAGCCTAAAGGCCAATCTTAAAAGAGCCTAAGGGCCAATGTATAAGATCCCAAGGGCCAACTTCGAAAAGCTTGAGAGCCAAAAACTTATAGCTCAAGACTCCGATCCGAACTCAAGGATTCACGATATCCCGAGCTTATCTCGGATCGATTTAAAAACTTAAGCTTAAATATTATTATATCTATCGATAAAAATCTAAGGGTTTATGACACCCCGAGCCCTAAAAACCAATCCTCGAATTGGTCATTCAAACGGAGTCTTGTATAAATAAAGACAATGTTAAATCCATCTCAAACCAAATATAAGACAAAAGTTCCCCTTGTATTTCCAAAAGATTATTATAGGAAGTGTTTAAACAAGGTAGGTCTACAAGAAAGCAAAATGGAGTAACCTAAAACTACTTCGGGGTCACATCCTTAGCAGCCGCATATTTAGGAGTTGCATATCAGGGACTCTCACCCTTGGCGGCTTCATCCCCGTCTCCTTCACCCTTAGAGGTACTGGTTGAATCATCCTCTTCGTAAAGTAGAGCGGCCGCCTTTTCTTCCAAAACCTTTTTCACTTCAATATCGGCTAAAAGATCAAAGCCGCGAGCATATATCTCCTCGAGAATCATCCTCCAAGATTGCCGCCTAGCATGGTCCAGGGCACTTGCTAACTTAGCCTCCGCCGTAGAAGAAATATCCCTTGCCCGGGAATTAGCAGCTTCTGCATCAGCTCTATAAGAGTCCATAACAGCTGCAACATCAGATTTAGCCTTGGCCAGCTCAGCAATAGATCAAGTTTTAAGCTCTTCGATTTCAAGTCCCCGAGCTAGGCTCTCCTCCTTCGCGCCTCGAAGCTGGTGTTCAAGCAAAGCTAGCTGCTATTTTAGAGTATCCTTCTCAGAAGAGAGATCATCCATACCTCGACTCAGCCTCAGGGTATCGACTTTTTTTATCTTAAGCTCCTTCCAAAGTTGCACCTCCAAATTGGCTTTCAGACTGAACTGCGAAACTTAATGATGTCAGCCACTAAAACAAAATAAGTGCGTGACAAACTCTCAGAAACTATAGTACCTTCTCAACATACTCGGCTCGATCTTGGCACACATGCGTCAACTTAGCTCGAAGATTATGAATCTCCAATGCTTTATTTGCATATAAGGCTTTTACGGTGTCCCTCTCCTCTAAAGTTTTCTTAAGCTCGGCCTCACACCGAGAAAGATCGTCTCGGGACTTGGAAAATGCCCTCTTTTGGTGCGCCATAGCCTTCGTGAAAAATAAGGATAGTAAGATCTAGAATAGTTAAAATAAAGACGCAATAAAAAAAGACTCGCTTATTCAAAAAGTCTACGTACCTCATTAAAAATGAAAGAAACGTCGGGGTCGGGGCCTTCATCAAGCCCTTCGAGATATTCTCAAAAAATGTTGTTCCCTTCTTGGTTTACTCCTACTCCAGAGGATATCTTGTTCGCAGCCTCCTTGATCAGCCCCTGGGAGAACTCGGGGTCGGTGGGGAATCATCCACGTTGATCAACCTGAGCGATCCGCTCGGGCATTTTCTTTTATCTGAAGAGGATCAGGGTCAGGATGTTCGCCCTCGCCCTCATAATGATCTCCTAAACGAGGTGCCTTCTTTCTGGATAATGGTTTGGGGACCTTGTTTGAACTCCCTTCGGAGATTTCTTCAGCTCTGGAGTGGGCCTTATCAGTCACCGCTGGTTCAGTGAGCTTCGAAGTATCAACATTCTTTCTTTTACAGTTTACCAACATGAAATCATCATCTTCATCTTCCTCCTATTCCCGAAGGCATTGGGCCATTTTCGGGGATAAGGCTGACGTATCGGCCGCCTTTGAGCCACACTCTTCTTTAGCTTCAAAGGATTTTTAGATGTTTCTCTTCTTCTTTTTCTATCTTGTGGAGGTTTTGGAGCCTCCACTTCACTAGCTGGGGCCGGCCTCAATTCAACGGTGTCCCCAAGACCTGCATAAAATCAAGGTCAGTGTCCCACAAATGAAACACTGCAAAAACAAACGAAGAACTCACCATAGTTTTTTGCCTCCCATCGACCCTTGGCCAAATCTCGCCAGCAACGCTCCGAGTAAAGGAGTTAGAGGTCAGCTTTCGAACCCAACCCTTGAGGTCCAGGACCTCACCAGGAAACCAAGCAACAGCTGCACCATCGCAAAGAATTTAGGTCAAAGAAAAATACGAAGTCGGGAAAAGAAAAGGAAGTAGGGTATATCACGATTCATGTTCCACTCCTCGAGGAATGACATCCAATTAGCAAGAACGGGATCGGAGGTTTGGACTCGGATAAACCGGCTCATCCATGTTGATACCCAATTTTTTTATCATATTATTTTAAATTTGTATATAGACCATCAAAATTAGGTTTTCATAACAATTGGTATTTTTTTAATAATTTTACTCATATTTTTCCTAATTCATTTTTATTTATCCAGTATTTTTATCTTTGATAATTAATTATTAATTGTATTACCGGTTTCAAAATCATTCCTTGACTTAATATATCATTTTTGGTCCTATTAAGACCAAATGTATTTCACAAATTAGCCAAATTAATACTATCTGGTTATAATTGCAATGACTTTGCAATTATGACCTAATTATATATTTTGTGCAATGTTTTTACTAAATAATTAATCATTTATATTTTTAATACTAATCAATCATTTTAATTTAGTTTATTAAGCATCAATTTCATTTTTTATAATTATAGCCATTTTTATAAATTATTTATCTATTTTTATGGGGTATTTAACAACTAACCATTTTTAAATTTCAATTCTAGCCTAATTAACTGAGACCCCTAACCCAATAAACTATCCTAGTTACGCAACCCAAACTTAAGATCTTACCTAACCCAACCCTCGTTCGATCTGAGTCGTTGATTAATTCAAATCAACGGCCCAGATCAATATTTACCATATTAACCCCTAAACGACTACCCCTCTTTCTCATTTTTTCCCTATCTCACTTCTCACCCGTCTTTCTAAATCCTCTCAACTCTTTCTAGAACCTTCGTCTCCTGAGCCTGTCTCTCTCCTCTCCGGCCATCTCCTCACGGGAAACCATGAAGTTTCCACCTCTCATCGACCTTATGGATCCGTCTTTCACACCTATGTCACCGGTGGAGGGTCTCAAGTGACCTTGAGGCGTTCCACTCCTATCTCCGGTCTCATGCCATGTTAACAGGGCACCTATGGCTGTTCGAGTAAGATCTCTACATTTTTTGGCCAAAGTCCAATGATATTTTAAGCTCTCTTCTCCTTCTTTGGATTTTCTTTGGAAACCCTAGCTTTAAATCCTCCGATATTTTTAGATCTGTGATGGATCTATGTGTCTTTTAAGGTTCTCACTTGTTTTCCTCAAAAGATTTCTCTGATTTCAAATGATTTCCTCATTTTCCAGACTAGGGTTTCAAAACCCTTTTGCAAAAACGATTTATTTCTGATTTTTAGCAATTACTTTGTGATTTTTAGCATGTTTAAACATCACCTGAGTCTTTCCTTTTGCTCGATTCATTTTTGTTAAGAAACCCTAATACTTTTAGGTTCGATTTGAAGTTTGAGTCTGTTTGCGATATGTTTGCATGTCTCTCATGAACATTCTAGGTTTCATGTATGTTCTATATACTCTTATACTTCCTGCTCTAATTTGTTCTTAGGGTTTCTCTAATTTTGTTCAATACATGTTATTTATCGTTTAGTAGGTCCGACTATTTATTTTATTGATTGTTCACATAATAATTTATATCGACTTTTATGTAATCTCCTTAGACATGCGATATCTTCACTAAATCTGTGATTTTATGTATATTCCTTGTATTTCTGTACTGATTTTTCGAGTTGCTTCCTTACTTTTGTGATATTTTTCTTAGTTAGTGCTGATTCCCTGTGATTTTCAATCTCATTCGTGATTCTTTGAACTAACTTTCAGAATTAAAATTGTACTCTACCTTATTTATGTGCACAAATATGTTGTTAGTTATTTAACGTGTACTTTCCTTACTTGAAAATATTCTGTACTTAGTCCTTATTACATGCTACATGCTTTTACTACTTCTATTATGGTAAAATCACTCTTATAAGTAATTCTTTCCCTTATTTGATACAACGTGTACCTGTTTGGACTATGACTCCCTAATTGAAGGGAGCCCGGGTATTTAATTGATTCTGATTTGTATTATTTCTATAATTGTGCTGAGTTAGTACTTATTACCTTATTTTTCAGCATGTTCTCAAACTATAAATACTCTACCCTCTCTTTAGAATAACATATGAACAATTACACTGTTCTAAACTCTCTCTTACACACATACATACTTTATTGCTTCTCTTGCTGTGTACTTGATACTCAGTCAACTGCAAGCAAAAACTGAGTGATTACATTGCTCTACTGCTCTATTGTTCTACTGCTCTACACACTACTACTCTACTTCCCTTCATTGTATTGCTACTCACTCCTCACTTTGTACTTTTTCTCTTATTTTTTACGGATATGTTTTCAGTTTAACTTACAAAATCCAAAACAATATGTCTCTATTTGTATTGCACTTCCTTTTGTTTCTCTTATGCTTCTACTTGTGGTTCTGCTGTCTCCCTTGCAATTAGCATGCCTATTTTTCCATATGATTACACCTTTTTGTAATTCAGCATGTCTACAGCTTTCTTACATTTTCTACTACTATTTTGCCCTACCCCTAACCCCAAATACATTATAAGCATGTGTTCGTAAAACCTAGTTACTATGTGATCCTGAACCCTTCCCCCTAAACCTATTGTGTAACTTTATTTAGCAACCTTTAATCTAATGCTATTAAGCTCTTGACATGAACACTTTATGATAGACTATTGTTGTGACTATTTAAGTTTTGTAGTACTTCTTTGCTTTCACATATGAACTACTTGTCCCCAATTCCTCCTTTCCCTGTTTGTGTTTGAACTATGTATGTTGATTTGGTTTTGAGTTGCTGATTGTCCCGTTTCTTTTCTTCTTCAAACTGGTTTTCACTAAGGCAAACTCTTCTATTGCTTTCCAAAACGTATTTCAAACTAATCATTGTCAAAACCATTTCCAACTCGACTCTTTTAAACCTATGTCAAGCACTCTCACATATACTTTTAGAAGTCTAGGTTCTACCCCCTTAATGTGTGACTGCTTAGGGACCCTTATGAGCTCCCTGAACTGTGACACATTAAGGCTGGCTCTTTCACACTGCACTTACTCAATTTGGTTATGAATCTGGGTGTGAGCATGTTTCGGTATACCTTGAGATCCTTAGGGAACTTTGACACACGTGAATCATGTGAAAGCTTGTGAACCAATGGCATTTGAGGCATTCTGGAGATTTTGGGCCTATCAGTAGGCTCCCTATAGTATAACTTCTTCTTTTATTATGTCAATTATGTAATTTGCAAATGGTTTGTCATAATTATTGTAAAAACTCTCTGGGTATGGATAGTGCAAAGGGATGGGGTAAGTATGCATGCTATAGTTGTTAAGGGTAGAAAATATATTATTAGGTTTATATTCCTAATTGCACAATAGAAACCATGCTTCGAATTCATACATGCATTAGAAATCATGCTCTTAGGTCCCGTGTTTATTGTTTCAACATGTGCATCCTTATAAAATCATGTGTTAAAATCTGCTAATAACTAGCACTTTACCATTATGTTATGCGTTGCCATGTACATTTAGAGATCCTGCCTTAGGATAAAAACAATGCTAATAAACAGTTCCTTTCCATATCTTCTGCATATTCTGAAAGTATCTAACACTTATGCATTTAGAAAAAAATCGTGCTCAGGTCCTGCATATATATCACTCTGCATTTTTTGTACATTAGATATCATGCCTTTAGATATGCGTTCACATCCGCTTAGGCAGCTCTAGTTTAATTATTGATAAAAAATAGATTAACCCAGCTGGTAATAATTTTGAAATTCTGAACATTTAGAATAGCATGTTTAGTAATACAATTCAAACAGTCTTCTCTAAGTAACCCTGATAACTGGAATACTATTTTACACTTAGGCAAGCCTTAGGTGCTAAATTTTTCAAAACTGGAAATATGTTTCTTTATGTATACTGCTTAATTATCAACTGGTTTAAAATCAATTGGCAAAACTTATTAGGACCCCCTTTCTGAATTACAGATCAAATCTGCCTCTGTTATTTTTAAAAATCACTTAGATACCATGCTTTAGGGTTCTGAGTTCAAATGTGGACCTTATCTATTTATTAGTCGTATTGTCTCTGTGCATTACTTGTGGAGGTATATTTGAGCCTTCTATCTATTTTCTGTGTTTTCCCCCTTAATGCAGTCCTATGTATTCTTATTTGTCACCTAGTATTTTGCCTTTAAACCTGAGGGTCTGCCTAGAACCTCCCTCATAGGATAGAAATCCTAAACTCCTCTAGGATTATAGGAAATGACGAGTAACAACATGCAATAGGGGTCGAGACCAACCCTCTCTTTAATTATCTTCACGGAGAGGGAAAGGGTAGATATGAATGTGATGACCAGTGCGTTAATACCACGTGTAGCCCCTCTTTGAGGAGTGTCATACCGGGTATTGCATTGATGTGGTCCATATTCTAAACAAACCCAGGATACCCCTTACATTCCCAAATATGCTTAGATTGTGATTCTTTTCAAAATCTTGATTTTCTTTCAAATACCTGTATATTTAAACTTAAATCCCCTACTATTTGAGCCATACTTATTTATTTGCTAATTGTACAAATTTACAAAAATTATTTGTCCGGGAACCACACTAGTGTTTCCTGGGAGGGTGTCTAACACCTTTCCCTTTAGATAATTTCAAGCCCTTACCCTATCTCTAGTTACCAAACGTAGTTACAAATGAACCCTATAGGTGCCCTAACTCACCTTAAATCGTTAGGTGGTAAATCTTTAAAATGCAAACCCCCTTTCCAAAAGGAAAGAGTTGTCCCAACCAAAATGTCATAAACTCGATTTCGCGAGGAAAAAAGGGGCGCAATAGCATGGTGACTCTGCTGGGGATATTTAGGCTTTTACCATTTCATACTGTTTTTGTGAAATTGTACCCCTTCTATGTGTAATTATTTAATTCCTTTAAGCGTTTAATTTCTTCTTCAAAAGCAAAACTGATATATCTTTCTTGTTTCCTTCTTTTATAACTACTTTAAATTATAAAACTGTTGTATTTATCGTTTTCTTAACGTGCAAATACATGTCAACATACTTTTAATTATTGCATAATCACGCTCAACATCATACTCCATTCGTGCCAAACAAATACCATAGCAATGCTTGATGAGTAGTTGCGTCCTTCCTATGTCATTAACCCCCTAAATTTGGAAAGGTTTATTTACGGTAAAACTAGTCGATCAATGGTGCAGTAGACAGTTTCGTGCCTTCCCCCTTGAATTGTCCGCTCAAGGGTACCAGTCTAAAACCCAATAGAAACCTTACTCTGTTTAAAATTGCGCATGCATCATGGTCAAACCTAGCCAGGTCAGTTATGTTGTCTACATAATGATCCTTTAAGATAGCCTTGTCCAAAATTCCACTGGGTTTCCCTAAACCCAAATCACGTTCTGTGCATTTATTTGGAGAACTAAATGCTTCATGCTAATTGTTGATATTAAATAGATGAGTCTGGTAGGGGTAAGGGCCTAACCTTGTTTGTCTTGCAGAAATATGAGGCATGAAGTCCCCACATTCGGCATGATCACCAACATCCACCCAAGATTGCTAAGTTGGTGGGAAGATTTACATTCTAGTGACAAAAACCTCGTTAGAAAATATCTGGGTAATCTACCATCCTCCTGGAGATCCAGCCTAACAACATGATAAAAGAAGCTGCTACTTTATTTTGGGATTGTGAAAGGGCCGTGTTCCACTTTGGGGACATCGAGATGACACCTTTTCTAGAAGAGATAGGATGACTGGCCGGCCTAGTATGGGAAACCCCTGGTTTGCTAATGCCTGAGAACCACACAGGCAAGGGTTTTGTAAAAATGATGGGTTTGAAGAAGAATGCAAAATTGGTATGCCTAAAGGAATCGTACAACCCTTTTGACTACCCTTACGAAAGGTACGATCATAGTAAATAATACCGTACCTACCATGACAAGTTTGCCATCACGTCCTTGGGACATATCTATTGTAGGGTATTTGTCTTCATATTTTGCTTTATGGGTGTGATTGTGTTTCCAATGAAGAAAAGGAAATACCATACTAGGCTGGCTATGGTAACCAAGACCCTAATGGAGGGGATTGGTGGGTAGACATTCAACATTGTACCCATGATCATCGCAGACATATATTGAGCCTTAGAGTAGTGACAACGAGGAGCGAGACACTTCGAAGGCTGCAATCTACTACTTCAGCTTTGGCTCATGGAACATCTCCAAATGGGCGAATACCGACAAGAAATTCAGTGAAGGGCCTGGGATGATCACATCGCTTTCCACCATCCAAAGTGAATGAATTACATCCCCGACATGTTTGCTCAGCCTGAGAATGCCAAAGAATGGGTTGAGCTCTTTGATAATCTAACTGAAGGGTAGGTTCAATGGATGTTCGAGTGGTTTCCGACAGAGGAGTTCATCGCCCGATCTAGAGATGCACCTTTCCTGATACTGATTGGTCTAAGTGGAACATACCCTTATGTCCTTCTTTGAGCTACCCAGGGTCAACAAAATGAGCCATCTTCGAGCTGACTTCCAAAATGATGATAGCCCCCACAAGTGCCAAGCCCAGCATATGTGGCACTGCAAGATCGTAATGGAGAAAGACACAATCGAGCCAGACAGATATCATACTGATTGTACCCCTTTCTATTTTGGTTGGTTGGAAGACAATCAGGATGGTCTGGACCAGCTAGGGTTCATTCAAGGTCATAGAATTATATATAAAAAGGCCGAGGCGCAAGTCAAGTGCAACCAGTTGTGCAAAAGGATCCATGAATGCGAGAGTGAACATCGCGAGATACAAGAGTCCAACAAGAATCTTATTGAGGAATAGAAAGACATGATTATCAGTGCTAACAAAAGGCTAGGATACTTGGAGCGAGGCATAGTAGAACTAGAGGGAAAAGTTTTCAAAAGGGTTGAAGACTGTCAAAAGGCTGAAGGGACCGAAGGTGGAAACCTAGCCAGAGCATACCTGTTGCTGGGACTTCGTGAATTGGGGAAGCTGTTCGACGGAGACAAGGATGTCAAATCTAGGGAAGGTCCTTCTGGGACCAAATAGATAGGAATTTACTTTTTCGCTTTATGAATGTAATAAGGCCAATAGCCATTAGTGACTTTTATTTCTTGCTTATTTAGTGTCGTTCTGGGATTCGCCTATCTTTATCAACAAAATGAGGCATTTAGCATTAAAAGTTCTTAAAGTCTATTTGTCGCTAGGCCTACCTCGGGCACAAAGAGGTTCCTGAATTAGGACACACTTTAAATTCTCGTCCTATGTGTTTAAATATTGCAATACTTTTTATAATCCTCACTGAATTGATTACCTTTTATTTTATTTTATTTTTATTATTCCCCTCCCCAAAGGTTAGTTCGTGCACTCTGGCATCATTATCTTATTTCACAAGATCCAGGGTCCCTCCATCCACTCCTCCTCTTATTCCCATTAAAGGCAAGGACAAAGGCAAGAATAAAATGGAAGATTTAAACAACATCAGGAAGGAGAACACAACTGAATGGGTAGAGGCCACTGATGGCCAGGGTATTCGGGTTCCTAACGAGAATGTGTCACAGCTTGAACAAAAACTGTTGAAATTCTAGGAAGAGCTCGATCAAGTTCGAAATTTGGAAAACCTGTCATTTTCCCGCAACACCCCAGATATGAACTTCCCTAATGCTCAAAACCCTACACCTCCTCAAAATGTCCCAAAACAACAGAATTATCCCGCGCCGCACCATCACACTGCTCTACCAAAGAACCACTGTAACACCTTCCATATCCCAAACAACACTCCACTACTCATCCCAGAACCTCAGAACTCCACAAACGACCATTTCCATACCCATACACCAGGCCACCATAATAATCCTATCTACGTGGAGACCATGCCACATTCCACCCAACCTATCTCATGCACATTTGAGTCTAATGAAAAAGATCTGCTTATTAGGAACTTGGTCGAGAAACTTAAGAAACTGACCAGCCAGATTCAGGGTGTTGAGGGAAGCAAAGGAATTGAGGGGTTGAACTATTAGGACCTTTGCATACAGCCTGATGTTGAACTGGCTGAGGGGTACAAACCTCCTAAGTTCAAAATTTTTGATGGTACGGGTGATCCAAAGGTCCATCTAAGAACATATTGCAACAAGCTGGTTGGAGTAGGGAAGGATGAAAGGATCCACATGAAGCTGTTCATGAGGAGTTTGAAAGGAGATGCATTATCTTGGTACATCAACCAAGATCCCAAGAAATGGTCAAGCTGGGTAGGCATGACATCTAATTTTATGGACAGATTCAAGTTTAATACAGAGAATACACCAGACGTGTTCTGTATATCCAGAATTTGAAGAAGAAGCCCACAGAGACATTTTGCGAGTATGCTACTCACTGGAGGTCTGAAGCTGCTAAGGTTAGACCTGTCTTAGAAGAGGAGCAAATGAACAAGTTCTTTGTCCGGGCTCAGGACCCGCAGTACTATGAATGGCTGATGATGATTGAGAACCACAAGTTCTCCGATATTGTAAGGCCCCGTAAAAATTTTGTGCTTAAAACCTAGTAGCTCATAGTGTCAAGGTCCGAATATTGAGTTAGGAATGTGTATTCGGACCCTCGGTGGTGATCTAAGCTTTAAAAATCAAAAGAATAAATTTTTCCAGAAAATTTTCATTTTTGCGGTCAAGAATGCGGTCGCAGAATCGAAATGCGGACCGCATTCCTACCACAGAGTGAAGCAGAGAATTGGTCAAAGTTGATGTTGAAAATGCGGTCCATTCTGCGATCGCAGAATCAAAATGCGGACCGCATTCCTACCGCAGAGTGTAACAGAAGATTTGTCAAAAATTGAAATTAAAATGCGGTCAATTCTGTGGTGCATTATGCGACCGCAGAACGTGAATGCGGACCGCATTCTTGTCGCAGATCGTGCCAGAACATTTGGTTTTTTAGGATCAATTCTGCGGTCCATTATGCGGACCGCATGTTTACTCTGCGATCGCAGATGCGATCGCAGATCTCACCCGGGCTTCTATTTTTTTAATTTTAAAACCCGACCCCCTTTCTAATATAACGCCCTAACCCCTTATTTTTTACACATTCTCTGAACAAAATAAGAGAGAGGGAGGATAGATTCTTGAGGGAAAAGTTCATCTTCTTCAAAAATCGTTTCTCGAATTGCTTGGTCCAAAAAAATTCTAAAGCTTGTGCCTTCATCTCCATTTCTACAGGTAAAAATCCCTAACCCTTTTTCCCTTGATTTTCAGATTCTAATAGAAAGAGGGATTTTT
>MU774450.1:74039-96671 GCA_026770625.1 Nicotiana glauca
TACCAGTACAATTCTAGTGTACTGACGTCCCTTTTGCCGGGGGCGCTACATTCGTGTTATGATTGTAGTTGGATTCGTAGCAGGTACTTCAGTTCATCGGCAGTAGCATTCCTTCATCTTCCACTGGCCGTTTTGGTGAGCCCCTTTCCTCTCGGGGCCCTGCGTGGCTCATGCCACTTCTATTTCAGAGTCTTATTTTGGTTTTGTGTAAAGTATAGCCGGAGCCTTGTTACCGGTAAGTATTGTATTATCCCTGTCATATCTTAGAGGCTCCGTAGACAGTAAATGTGGGTTATGGACTTATGTAATTATATGTCGGGCATTGTAAGTTGTAAACTTGTTAAAGAAATTAAGCATGTTGTGTATGTTCGAAAAAGAGTGATTTCAATTATAAACTGCTTAATCCTTTGGTTAATCAGTGATGAAAAAAAAAATATACAGGGGTAACACGTGGGTTAGGAAAGGCACCCAGGTCCGCTTGACTGGGGCTACCCGGTCGGGCGCCGGTCATGTCCCTCGATTTGGGGCGTGACAGATATTATCAAATTAGGTGAAAGAATTAAGGAAGGTATTAAAAGTGGTATAGTTACAAATATCGAAGCCTTTCAAGCTATGAATAAGGCTTTACAGTCCGATGGTGTGTCCAAGAAAAGGGACATAGGGGCCGTGATGGTTGCACAAAGGACCAAGTCTCCCATTAAATACCAAGCTTACCCAACACCTCCAATCATGTACCATCCAACCCCAAATTATCAAGCACCCTCATACAAGCTCTGCCACCAACTTATAAGTCATCTCCACCTCCTGCATACCAACCTACCTCACCCAGACACTCCCAAGCCACTCATGTCTACCAAAATTATAATGCTCAACCATCCCATTATCAATCACCCCCTGCACGCTAAAATTTCCATAGACCCCGACCTAGTTTTGATCGCTGACTTCCAAAACAATATACAACCATCATTGAACCCATCGACCAGCTGTATGAGAACCTCAAAGCTGCTGGTTATGTCGCCCCCTTCCCTGCTAAAACCCCTGAGAATCCTTCTCAGTAGGTTAACCCAAACAAGTCCTATGCATACCACTCCGGCATGAAAGGGCACACCATCGATAAATGACGCTCCTTGAAAGATAAGATATAGCCTTTGATCGATAACAAGATCATTATGGTAAAGGAACCCACTCCAAATATCCGTAACAACCTTCTACCAGACCATAAAAGTGGAGGTATTCACATGATCGAAGTAGAAGATGACTGGGATCCCGATGGATCAATTGGGTTGATCGCAGAAGGTGATGACCCAAAGAAACAGACAATTACTCTCAATCCAATCATAGTCCATATCCAACCATATAAGGACGCTGAGGTGAATATGTCTATACCTCTTGAGTTTGAAGCAACGCCATCCCCTAAAGACACCAATACCAATTAAGGTTGAATTCACGTCTCCGATGAATGCACCCGCACCATTTGAGGTTACAGTCTTTCCACCAAGGCACATGTTCCATTTGAAGTGAGGATAGCCGCGCCAATCCCAGTGGTGATATCAACCATGCCACCCTTCTATACAAATGCTTTACCTTGGGACTATACAGCCGAGGCGAGAAAGAAGGGCAAGGTCAGGATTGAAGAAACTGTCGCAGCACAGTGTATGTCAAGAACTGGTAGTCTATACCCCTGAACATCTAGCTGAATCAAGCAAGCAGGCCTCCAATCGGCCGCCTCTCATTGAGACAGGTCCGGACGATCTTTGTAAGAAAATACATGACAAGGAATATTCGATCATCGACCAATTAAACAAGATGCCAGCACAAATATCCATTCTCTCTTTGCTACAAAATTCTTAGACGCACAAGAATGCTCTGTTAAAGGTGCCAAATGAAGGGTTCGTACCAAGTAACATCACTAGTAAGGAAGTGGCTAATATGGTAGGACAAGTGTTGGAAATCTATAAGATCACCTTTTATGAAGATGAGCTACCACCTGAAGGGCAAGGGCACAACAAAGCACTGCACATCTTCGTGCAATCCGAAGATTATTTCATCACCAGAATCCTGATCGATGGAGGTTCCAGCCTTAACATTTGTCCGCTAGTAACACTCAAGGCTCTATATATTATTGTAGCCTTTATTATGAACTTTAGGAGTAGTAATTGCATTAATATTGTCGAGAATTTGTGTAGGAAGTTCAAAGGAAATTTTTGTTAATATCCATTGGTGACCATCTCTAATATTATCCACTGTAAGCTCATCTTCATGTTTTCTTAAGAGGCATTCAATAGCCTTTCTAAGATTCATCACATTTGGTATCCAGTTTGATTCACAAATATTTAACGTGGATTTGTTAGTTATACCCCATCTAGTGCCTTTGTTGCAATAGCCAGCCTTTAAGAGGGTTTTCCAGATAAATGAGGTTATGGATTTCCCCTAGCAATCGCATATTTACTAGATAGAACCCTAGCCCATAGGGAGTTTGTATTGTTAAGAATTCTCAAGGCTAGGCTAGTTAGTAGGGCCATATTTTTGCTTCTAGCTTTCCAAATTCCTGATCCCCCCTCATCCCCCCCTACACTTGTCTTTACAGTATTCCAATTAAGAAGGTGTAATTTTTGGTTTTTAGAGAGGAGCTCCATAAGAAATCTCTTTGGACTTTATCAATTTCTTTAAGAGTTTTTGTTGGCAGGAGAGAGTATTGCATGATGTGATTAAGAATACTATTAAGGGTAGAGGAGGCTAGGGTGCTTCATCCAGCAGTATTGAGCCATTTTGCTTTCCAACTCCCTAATTTTGCCCTCATTTTATCAACCAAACATTGGTAATCTTTTGGTTTGCGGTTGGAGTTTAAGATGGAAAAGCCTAAGTACGTACCAAAATTATCACTAAGCTTTATGTTGAAAAAGAATGTAAGGTATTATTTTTGATTAATTATGAGACACGAGCAATTTGAATTTTGCTCTATTAATGACCTGTCCTGATAATTGGCAGAATTCCTCAAGGCAATTAAGGATAGTGAGAGCAGTCCTTGTATTTGCCTTATCCATTAGAGTTAAATCATCCGCAAAAAGTAAGTGAGATAAAGGGGGGACTTTTTGAGGTAATATTTATTGTGTCCTATCTCCTAATGTCTACTTTGTAATTTATCATTTTTAGAGCATTTTTATGCAAAGTATAAAAATATATGGGGACATCAGATCTCTTTGTCTAATTCCTCTCATTGGTGTGAAGGATTATGATTTTGCTCCATTTACCAGAATAGTATAGCTGGAGGAACAAATGAAAGACATGATTAATTTGATCATTTTTTGGGGTAAATTGAAGTAATTTAGGGTCTTATAGATGAATGACTATTCTAGTTTATCAAAAGCTTTTTCAAGATCTATTTTTAGAATCATATGTCCTTTTTTGGTTGAACTCTTGATGTATTTCATCACTTCTTGAACTATAATATCATTATCACATGCTCTTCTTCCTTTGATGAAACTAGTTGGAGTGGTCCAATTAGCTTGGTAAGGTAGGGTTCCATCTTGTTGGCTATGGTTTTTGTAATTACTTTGTAAATGGTATTACAAAGACTAATTGGTATAAAGTTCCTTAAATTGTTAGCATTTTCAAATTTAGAAATTAGGCAAATATAGGTTCCATTTATTTCTCTAGGTATATGACTTTCTCTAAACACCTTAAAAAGTCATTTACCTTTCCGCTAATGTTCTTCCAATATTTTTGAAAGAAAAATGGGTGTAAACCGTCTGGACCTGGGGCTTTAAATAGATTAAAGGAGAAGACGGTTTTTGAATTTTCAGTATCCATTAATGGGTAATTTGGGCACGAAAGGTCAATTTGTGGAAGGGTGATGTCACACTTGTTTTGGTATTCCAAGTAGAGAAGGTATTGGAAGTTGTAAATAGAACATGGAAGAAGCTAGTCGTATGGAGCATGATAGATTTGTGGTCATCTATCCAATTGCCCATACTGTCTTTGAAGAAATTGATTTTGTTAGATCTTCTTCTATTTTTGGCCAAAATATGAATAAACTTTGTGTCTGTGTCTCTATCATTTATCCACATGACCCTAGACATGAGTTTCCAATAATCTTCTTCCAATTTGAGAATATAATTAAACTTATGTTGTAAGGTTTCCTCCAATTGTTGTAGAAATAGGCTAGTGTGGTACTTTTGACTGTTTTGTATTCCTCCTAGTCTTGCAAGGATTTGCTTTTCTTGTTTGTGGATGTTACCGAAGACTTCTCTACTCCAACTCCTAACTTCATCGTCAAAGGAGTTTGTAGCTTTTACGAGGTCGTAATTGTCCCAATTCCTTTTTACTACGTTAATGAAGTCAAGGTGTGTGCACCAAATTGATTCCAGTTGGAAAGGTTTATCAATGTATGAAGTATTTTTGTTTTTTTAGAGAAATAAGTATAGGCTTATGGTCAGTGGGTTTTAGGTAAATGCACCATCGAGGCTTCCGTGTCACAACCCAATTTCTCATGTTGTCACGATACAATTTCTCCTATAGGTCGTGATGGCACCCAATGCTACCGCTAGGCAAGCCATAGTGAACTAACAACATAATTGTTTATTTTAGTATTTTTAAAATAGCATATTTTCAATTAATGCATAAATAGAAAGTAAAATCTTAATAAGGTGAGTGGTACTAACTTTAAGAGAAAATGAGATAAGAAAAATAACCCAAAACCATCATGTGTATACTAGCATAATTTTCAAGACCTGGTGTCACAAGTGTATGAGCTACTAGTAGAGTATACAAAAGAATACTACACTAATATCTAAAGTGAAATAGATAGAAAATAAAGCAAAAGAAAGACTTCGGCTACTGCAGAACGGGCTCGGAAGGAAGCTCATTGCAGAGTCTTGTGGAATCAAGAATGTGCGCCGAACTGATATCCAGATGCATCTACGTCAGATCCTGCACATTTAGTGCAGAAGTGTAGCGTGAGTACATAAACAACATGTATCCAGTAAGTATCTAGTCTAACCTCGAAGAAGTAGTGACGAGGGTCAATTTCGACACTTACTATGGGCAAATAATAAAATACTGAAATTTTAAATAACCAGGGAGTATGTAAATGATAATAAAACTCAATAACAAGAAATAAATAAATAATTCTTTCTCTGATAGTAAGTCCCAAATCAATTTCCATCATTGAATCATTTAACCTCTCAGGCCAATAAAAATTATATCAAGTATAATTGGGCTTCAAATATTATTATGCACGAATTATGCCAAGAATATACGGCCCGATCCAAAATACATATACATATACTGTGTGCACTGTCGAAGGTCGAACGACACGAACCATAGATGCATCAATTAATCTGCCGAGGCGAACGACCCGCTTCTATGATAGTAGTGAAATTTACCTCACTTGCGGATTATACTTGCGACACAAGTGAACATAGATTTCTCAAAGTTATCATAATATTCCTCAATTCTTTCCAAAAATAAGAAATTCAAACTGGAAACTTCTAAACCTTGAAATCCTTAATCTCAGCTGTATTCAAGGCAAACAATAAGCTTAATCAAATAACGGTGTTAACAAAGTATGGTGTGAACCTAAGACTATTTGGACATAAGCATAATTAGTAGCTATGTACGGACTCTCGTCACCTCGTGCGTACGTAGCCCCCACAGATAGGAGCACATATTAATTCAATTCACCTATAGGGTTAATTCCCTATTACAAGGTTAAAAAAGAGACTTACCTCGTCAACAAGCTTACTTTTCGATCCACAATTGTGCTTAAACCCTCAATTCGGTGCCAAACGACTCAAAACTAGTCAAATGTTATATAAAATAGTCAATAGATGTTCAAAAGTTCATATCTCAAGTATTAAACTGATTACCCAACCCCAATTGAAGAATTCCTAAAATTCACCCCGGGCCCACATGCCTGGATTCCAAAAAATTTCGAAGAAATTTGTTACTCATAACCTCATGAACTCAAATATATATATTTTTTATCCCATTCCATAATCATTTTCATGGTTAAATCCCATTTTTATCTAAACCTAAGTTTTTATTTATCTAAACCCATATTTTCCACAAATTTACATGTTAAAATCTACCCATAATCTATGTATTAAATTCATATTAAGTAGAAATTACTTATCTTTAATAGCTAGGTTGAAATCCCCTTTTTTGCAGCTCCAAAATCGCTCAAGAGTGCAATAAATGAACCCAAAAATGGCTAAGTCTCGATTTTAAAACACACTGCCCATCTGCCCTCTTCTTCGCTAACGTGGAAGATGTCTTGTGTTTGCGAAGGCAAACGGCCAGGACCAAAAACGCTTTGCCTACATGAACTCTATGAGGGACTCCCGAACGTGGAGGCGTACCACCCCTGCCCTACGCGAATGCGAGGGCACCATCGCGAACGCGAAGAGCAATTGGCACTGACCCTCCTCAGGCCCCTACTTTCTACGCGAACGTGAAGGGAAAATTGCCCCACTGCCCAAATCCTTCTTCGCTAATGCGAGAGGGCTTGCGTGAATGCGGAGAAGGAAACCAGAACTAGAAAATTTGGTTTCTTTAACTTGGCTCCGGGTGGTCCGAAACATACCCGAGCCCCTTGGGTTCCCGTCCAACTACACCAACAAGTCCATAAATATAATACGGACCTGTTCGAACTCTCGGAATGCGTAAAACAACAATAAAACCAAGAATCACACCCAAAAACCAAATTGAATCAAGTTATGAACTTCAAGATTCCAAATCGCTTCGAACGCACCGAATCATACTTAAACTACTCGAAATGATACTCAATTTTGCGTGCAAGTCTTAAATCACCATAAAGAACTATTCCCCATCTCAGAATCCCAATTGGACCTCGATAATACCAAAACCTACTCCAAACCAAATTTAAAGAACTTTAGAACTTTCAAAGAGTTAGGTTTCACTATTAGGCGCCGAAACGCTCTCGGGTCCTCCAAAACCCGATTCGAACATACACTCAAATATAAAATCATCGTACAAACCTATTGGAATTGTCAAATCCCAATTCCGAGATCGTTTGATCAAAACGTAACCGAAGTCAAACTTAGCCTTTTATGGCCAACTTAAGGAACCAAATGTTCCGATTTTAACTCGAACCCTTCCAAATCCTGAACTAACCATCCACGCGAGTCATGAAACAGTAAAAACATATACGGGGAGTCTTATATAGGGGAACGGGGTTCTCAAAAGCAAAATAACCGATTGGGTCGTTACATTCTCCACCTCTTAAACAAGCGTTCGTTCTCAAACGGGTCTAGAATCGTACTCGGAGTGCTAAATAAGTATAGATATCTGCCCCGCATGTCCTCCTAAAACTCCCAAGTCACCTCCTCGACTGGTGGCCCCTCCAATGAACCTTTATCGCAGAAATTCTCTTGGACCTAAACTGGCGAACCTGCCTATCAACAATGATAACTGGCTCCTCCTCATAATCCAAGCTCTCATCTAACTGGATCATACTGAAGTCTAACATATGTGACCTGTCGGCATGATACCTCCGGAGCCTAGACAGATGGAAAACCGAATGAACTCTCGATAGACTGGAAGGCAAAGCAAGCTTATAAGCAACCTTCCCAACTCGTCTCAACATCTCAAATGAACCCATAAACCTTGGGCTCCAACTTGCCCTTCTTCCCGAACCTCATGTCTCCTTCATCGGCGAGACTTTGAAGAGTATCTTTTCGCCCACCATAAATGATAAATCATGCGCCTTCTAATCCGCATAGCTTTTGTCTTGACTGTGTTGTACGAAGTTGATCTTGAATCAACTTTACCTTTTCCAAGGCATCCTTCACCAAATCAGTACCATATAACTTAGCTTTGTCGGGATCAAACCATCCGATGGGAGAACGACATCGTCGACCATATAAAGCCTCAAACAGAGCTATCTCGATGCTGGATTGATAATTGTTGTTGTAAACAAACTCGGGCAAAGTCAAGAATCGATCCTACTACTCTCCAGAGTCAATCACACATGCTTTGAGCATGTCCTCCAAGACCTGAACTATCCGCTCTAACTGCCCGTCGGTTAGTGGATGAAAGGTTGTGCAGAGCTCTACACGGGTCCCCAACTCACTCTATACTACTCTCTAGAAATGCAAAGTGAACTGAGGGCCTCTATCTGATATGATGGAAATAGGAACACCATGCTACCGAACAATCTCCCGAATACAAATCTGGGCCAACCTCTCTGAAGTATACATGGTCACCACCAGAATGATTTGTGCCGACTTGGTCAACCTATCGATAATGACCCAAACTGCATCAAATTTTGCAGGGTCCGCGACAACTCAACTATGAAATCCATAGTAATGCACTCCTATTTCCACTCAGGTATAGTCATCTATTGGAGCACGCCAACTGGCCTCTGAATCTCATACTTAATTTGTTGGCAATTTAGACACCTCGCAACACACTCTACTATGTCCTTCTTCTTCTTCTGCTGCCACCAATAATGCTGCCTCAGGTCGCGATACATCTTTGTAGCACCTGGATAAATAGAATACTGAGAACTGCATGAGATAAAGTATGGAGAAATTAATGTGAAAGCCTTTGATGGTTCTCAGAGGTCCACCATTGGTGAGATTAGTCTATGCCTGGAGATGGGACCAACACGGTTCGAGGTCAATTTCCAGGTGATAGCTGTACCGGCATCTTACAACTTGCTGCTGGGACGGCCATTGATTCATGCTGCTGGGGCCGTAGCATCAACATTGCATCAAGAAGTAAAGTTTGAATTGGAATCACCAAGAAGTGATCATTCACGACGATGGTAGCAACCCAATATACAGTTTCCAAACCATTCCGGCGATCGAGGGAAGAAGGAAGCTGGGTGGAGAAACTTACCACCACATTGAACGGGTCAATGCTATCGACAAAGACAAATGGTGGGATAGCCAAATCGAGAGTATGCTTAGTTGGAGTGGGTATGAACCTGGCAAAGGGCTCGGCAACAGCCTCCAAGGAATCTCTAAACCCATAAAACTCAAGAAATATGGCACTAACTTCGGTTTGGGATATGAATACACCTGAGAAGAATTCAATAGCTGGTCGCCACCATAGAGTGGTCCTTAATACCCACTAGAGTAGCCAATACCATATCTGGAGTAGACCTTCCAACATGCCGACGTTATTTATGGGTCAAACGAAGAAGAAGCACTTGCTGTAGTGAAGAACTTATTTCTAGAGGACAGTGATATGGACTGTTGCATTATTCTCGAGGAGGAGGGGGAGGAAGGTCCTTCCATACAGGCTGTGAGCAGAGGGGCACATCTCAAGAATTGGACCATCAGGACAACCAAAGCCCGACGAACCTTGGGGTAGCAAGGCTAAAACAATAATTATTCACTATTTTATTTACTAAATGATTTTCTTTTTGCATTTTTCAATTCCCGCAATAAGGTCTTCGATGTTCAAAATAATTATTCAATTTATCAAAAGAATTTTGATTTTTCTTATGAATTAATATTTATTACTATCATTTTCTCTCCTCGCTTTACCAATACAACATTACTATTACTTGTCTTGATGAACTAATGACTGTGACATGTAATGAGACAATGCAACAAACAGACATGGATTTAGAAAAAGATGACATACCTGACAAGATTGTCAAGAAAGTTGAGAACTTTGAGAACAGACCTAAGTCCAACCTGGATGAGACCGAAATTATCAAGTTGGAGGATGCAGAAAATGTCAAGGAAACGCGAATCAGCATTCGCCTATCGCCATCGGAGAAGAAAGAATACACAGAATTTCTAAAAGAGTATGAGGACATATTCGCCTGGTTGTATAATGACATGACTGGTCTGAGTACGTCTATTGTGGCTCACAAATTGCCAACCGACCCAATGTGTCCACTGGTAAAGCAAAAGCTCAGAAAGTTCAAGCACGATATGAGTTTGAAAATCAAGGAAGAAGTCACCAAGCAGATCAACACTAAGGTTCTCAGGGTGTTAGAATACCCGACATGGTTAGCCAACATTGTGCAAGTGCCATAGAAGGATGGGAAGGTTAGAGTCTGTGTCGACTACCGGGATCTCAATCGGGCCAGTCCGAAAGACAACTTCCCTTTGCCAATTATACACATCTTGATTGACAATTGCGCCAAGCATGAGCTATAGTCATTCGTATATTACTTCACTGGTTATCATCAGATCTGGATGGATGAGGAAGATGCTGAGAAAATGACTTTCATTACGCCGTGGGGAGTGTACTATTACAAGATGATGCCATTCGGCATGAAGAATGCAGGGGCCACCTACATGAGGGCCATGACTACCATATTCCATGATATGATACACAAGGAGATAGAGGTATATGTGGATGATGTCATTATCAAATCCAAGAAGGCCACTGACCACATAGATGATCTAAGGAAGTTCTTTAATAGACTGCAGAGATACAACCTGAAAATAAACATCGTAAAATGTGCATTTGGGGTTCCTGTTGGGAAATTTCTTGGGTTTATTTTGAGCCGCCGAGGAATATAACTAGATCCATCGAAATTCAAAGCCATTCAAGGACTACCACCGCCAAAAAACAAGAAGGATGTGATGAGTTTCTTGGGAAGGCTTAACTATATCAGCCAATTCATAGCACAATCTACACTTATCTGTGAGCCAATCTTTAAGATGTTAAAGAAGGACGCCATCACAAAATGGACCGATGACTGCCATAAGGCCTTCGACAAAATCAAGGAGTACCTGTTAACACCACTATTCTTAGTCCTGCCTGAGCCAGGTAGACTCTTATTGCTCTACGTTGCAGTGTTAGATGGAGCTTTCGATTGCGTTCTGGAGCAACACGATGAAACAGAGAAGAAGGAGCAAGCCATTTATTATGTCAGTAACAAGTTTACCCCGTACGAGGCCCGATATTCTTTATTGGAACACTCCTATTGTGCTTTAACTTGGGTAGCTCAGAAGCTGAGACATTACTTCTGCGCCTATACTACATACCTCATATCGGGAATGGATCCTTGGAAGTACATTTTTCAGAAGCCCATGCCCACCGACAAGATAGCAAAGTGGAAAAATCCTCTTGAGTGAGTTTGACATTGTTTACGTAACTCAGAAGCGGTCAAGAGACAGGCACTGGCAGACCGCCTTGCTAAAAACCCCGTAGATGGAGGATACGAACCCTTGAAAATGTACTTTCCTGATGAAGAGGTATCATTCATAGGAGAAGACATTGCGTAATCCTATGACAGTTAGAGAATGTTCTTCGATGGAGCAACAAACTTTAAAGGAGTTCGCATAGGAGCAGTCCTAATATCAAAATCCGGTCAGCATTATCCGATGTCTGCCAAACTCAGGTTCCCATGTACCAACAATATGGCCGAGTATGAACCCTACATCCTAGGACTCAAAATGGCCATTGACATGAACATTCAAGAGCTACTAGTGATCAGAGATTCAAACTTGCTTACACATCAGGTACGAGAATAATGGGCCACCAAAAACTCCAAGATACTCTTGTATCTACATTACGTACAGGAATTAAGAAAGAGGTTCACTAAGACAGAATTCCAGCATGTTCCCAAAATCCAAAATGAGTTTTCTGATGCATTGGCTATCCTGTTATCTATGACACATCATCCCCACAAGAATTTAATTGATCCTATTCCAGTGAAAATCCATAATTAGCCAGCTTATTATGCCCATGTTGAAGAGGAAGCAGACAAAAAGCCTTGGTTTCATGATATCAAGGAATATTTGGCAAAAGGAGAATACCCGGAGCTTTCGAATCCTACTCAGAAACGCACACTTCGGAGATTGTCCAACAACTTCTTTCACAGTGGAGGAATCCTATATAAGAGGACTCCCAATTTAGGATTATTAATATGTGTCAACGCAAAGGAAGCATCCAGGCTACTAGAGAAAATTTATGCTGGAACCTGGGGTCCACATAAACTGTTTTGTCTTAGCAAAGAAGATACTCTGGGTTGGTTACTTTTGGATGACTATGGAAACAGACTACATCAAATATGTCCAAAAATTCCACCACTATATAATACATATAGACATGATAAAGGTACCTCCAAGTGAGCTTAACACAACAAGATCACCACGCCCGGGGAATGGACGTTATTGGACCAATCGAGCCCGTCACTTCCAACGGACACATGTTTATCCTAGTAGCCATTAACTATTTCACCAAATGGGTTGAAGCAGCAGTTACAAAGCAGTGACTAAGAAAATTATGGCAGACTTTGTCCACAACCGCATTATTTGTCAATTCAAAATTCCAAAGCCAATCATTACTAATAATGGCTCCAACCTCAATAGTGACTTGATGAAAGCTATGTGCGAAACTTTCAAGATCAAACACAAGAATTCTACAACCTACAGACCTCTGAAGAATGGAGCTTTAGAGGCCGCTAACAGGAATATCAAGAAGATATCGAGGAAAATGATAGAGAAACACAGACAGTGGCACAAAAAGTTATCATTTGCTCTACTGGGGTATCATACCACTATCCGCACCTCAACTGGAGCAACTCCCTATATGCTGGTTTACGGTACAGAGGCTGTCATTCCCACTGAGTTAGAAATTACTTCCCTAAGGATCATACAAGAAGCTAAGCTCGACGACGCAGAGTGGGTAAAAAATGGTTTTGAGCAACTAGCCCTTATAGACGGAAAGCGAATGAATGCAGTCTGCCATGGTCAACTCTACCAGAACAGAATGTCCATAGCCTTCAACAAGAAAGTCAAGCCAAGATAGTTTACACCGAGGTAGCTGGTGTTAAATAAAATTTTCCACATCAAGATGAAGGCAAAGGGAAGTTCTCTCCCAACTGGCAGGGTCCACATTGATAACTAGGAATTTTGACACATTTTATACTCCTTCTTGCCTATGCTTTGATCAAATATTCATACAAAATAGTCTCAAAAGGCTTACAACTTGTGCTTGATTACAGCTTTGATCAACAAAGTGACAAAATGTCAAAGATCGGCTCAAAAGGAGTGAAACTTGCACAAGTGCCAAAGAAAAGGCAAGTTCAGGCAGAATAGGCCAGTATGGCCGCACACCACTTTATGCGGTCCGCACTAGGAGATTCAGAGAGAGTAATTTCAGGCTTAAAGGCAATATGACTGTACTAGGTTTGTGTTGTCCGCACTGAAGGCACCGTGGCCATAGTCCATTCTCTGCAGTCCGCAATGCCAAGATTCAGAGAGATGTATTTTCAAAGTTTTAAGCCTCCGCGGTCCACCGTCCATTTTATGCGGACCGCGCTAAAAGCTTTCGCGAACGCAGAGAATGGATTGCGATCCGCGGAGCCCAAGCTCAGAGAGGGTAATTTTGAAGGCCAAAGCCCAGTGCGGACCACAGTCCATTTTGTGCGGTCCGCACTAACCCCGCAGGGGGAATTTTATCCAGATTTTTCAGCTTAGTATAAATAGATTCTTTTTCCATTTTTAGGGTATCAGATATTGTATAACATCAGCTGCGCTCGTGGGTCGACTTTTATTAGCCATTTTGGGAATTTTTATTTACTTTTCATCATTGAATCTTTGTATTTAGCTTAGTAATTAATTAATATGTGTTTATCTTCTTCTATTTTTTGCTTTTCTTCTTTGAATATGAGTAGCTAGACCCCATAATTAGGGTTGTGGCTCAACCCTAGTGTGGGTAATTGATGGGTCTTGCATTTTAGGGCTAAATTGACTATGGGTGTTTGGTATTTGGGTCAGTTTCATGGTTAAATTGCTGAATTAGTGGTTACAAACACTAGTTTGTGTTTAGTTGACTAGGGTTCTTCTTGAGAAAGAGAGCCTAAGTCTCCAAAATTGATCCAATAAGGAATTGGGGCGTAATAAAGAGATTGATAGCCCAAATTAAAGGGTTAAACCTCGAGAGAGTAATACCCGATTTGAACCTTAGTTGCTTGTGCAAATTTGCATACCCAATTGATCTTGAGAGAGCCAATTGTGCAAAATCACTTGAACCATCGAGAGGTCTAGAGTGGGCAAAATTAGTGCAACGGTTATATCATATTACCTAAATATGTCAAAGATGCCTTAGACTCAAGTACCCGTCAATTGACCACCTAGGCGAAAGTCACTATCCTAGTGCCCTTTAAACCATTGGATACAACTTGCAATCTTCAAATCTTAGTTTAATTTACAATTTGTAGTTTGATAAACGTAGAATTATAAAGAAAATCCCAAAAATGAATAGAAGAGCAATTAAGAGCACACACGCAATCCTAAAATAAATAGATACTCGATCCAAATTCTAGCTCTATGTGGATATCGATCCCGACCCAAAATCGGGAAAAAGCTATTGCGACCCTCTTTTGCTACTTATTAGTAGTGCGGAATTGGCAGCGATCACTTTTTGGCACCATTGTTGGGGAGCTAACGGTTTTGGCTATCTATTTAGTTAGTTTTATGTGTTATTCTTCTTTCCTTATTTGTTACTAATTTTTGTATGTCAAATATTCAGGTGCAAAATGGCTTTAAATGCTAATGAACCTCTTGGAAATGTGCTTGCGGGGGGAGGAAGTTAATGATATTGGAGAGGAGGAGGTGCTTCTTGTACCTCCTGTACCACGAGGAGGCCACCAGGCCAATGTTAATGAAAATATCCCAGACCCTCCTTCGCCACCTCTAAGAGCAGTTCCTCGGGTGCTATCGAACTAAGGCTAAGCAAGTGCTATTGTCCCACCCAGAATCCGGGCGGGCAATTTTCAGATAACTAATATGATGTTGACCTTACTCGAGCAGCGTGGGTATTTCACGGGCACTGCGGATCAAAATGCCTACAAACATATCAAGGGGTTCATGGATACATGTTGGGACAGCAAGCAGACGAATGTGTCAGAGGATGCTCTTAGGTTGAGGCTTTTACCATTATCACTCCGGGGGAAAGCATTAGATTAGCTCGAGAGACCTCCCAACCATTCCATCACAACTTGGAATGAGTTGGCGGATAAGTTTATTGCTAAGTGTTTCTCACCCGGGCATATGGCGGCACTTCGAGATGAGATATTGGCCTTCAAGCAAGAGCCTACGGAACCTTTGCATGAGATTTGGGAGTGGTATAGAATGATGGTAAAGGAATGCCACATTAATGATATGACAGAGAATATGTTGCAACAAACTTTCTACCGGGGCATCAATACTACAAATTAATGCATAGTCAATCAACTCGCTGGGGGTAATTTTATGAAATTGTTGTATGATGAAGCTTGTGCTATTCTTAATGAGATGGCGGAGACGTACTCCGCATGGCAAAGTAGAGCCAATGTTCCTTAAGGCGACCCTACAGTTATTCATTTGCACAAGGAATTACACGACCATGTGCAAGCTATAGCGGAGTTGACAACTACTATGAACCAATTGGCTAAGGCACAATTGTAATAAGTCCAAAATCCTAATGAATGACATGGAGGATGTTAATATGCTTGTCAACAAGAGAAGGCAAAGAAGGCAACAAAACCAAGGGAATTCTGAGCAATTTGATGATGATTCTGATGGGTTTCAAAATGATGGCTGTGATGAGCAAAATAAAGAGGTTCAATATGTGAATAACTATCAAGGCCACCGGGGAAACTCTTCCAACCAAAAATAGTGGTGACCCCAGGGAAATTGGGGCAATCAACAACAAAACAGTGGTAATTGGGGGAACAATAATCAAAACAACAACCGGGGCAATCAGAACAACAATCAAGGCAACCAAGTGAATTGGAATGGTAATAATAACAATTGGGGCAACAATAACAATCAAGGTGGATGGAATAATGGGAACCAAGGAAACCGGGGGCAAGGCTTTCAAAGGCCTACAATGTACCAACAACCGAACAATTCACCCCCTTTCCCTTCTCAAGGTCCCGGTTCTTCGGGTAATGATATGGGTAGAATTGAAATGATGTTTGAAGAAATGATGAAGAAGAATGCGGATTCGGATGCACAGTTGGCTTCCCATAATACCTCTATTTGAAACTTGGAGGTGCAATTAGGTCAAATCTCTTAGTCATTGAATACTCTCCCTAAGGGTGCTCTACCAAGTGATACGGTAGTGAACCCAAAGGGTGGGAACAATCATATCATGGCGGTTATGACAAGAAGTTGGAGAGGCGGTGATGTGAATGCCTCGAAACAAAAACAAGTTGTTATTGATGATTTTGAGTTGTAAGAAGATGTGGTTCCTTTGTTAGTTGAAGATGTGGTTGATGACAATATGAATAATGAAGTGAGGATTGACATTAATAAAACTGAGGTGGAAACTCAAGAGGCTGTAAACCCGTCTAGGGAATACATGATTGACATGCTGGAGCTGGTTGTGCCAAAAGCAAAGGCTCATTTGCCAAGGCCACCTCCACCTTATCCTCAAAGGCTCACAAAGTAGAGAAATTATAATCAGTTCAAAAAGTTCATTGATATGATGAAGAGCTTGTCCATTAATGTGCCTTTGGTGGATGCTCTTAAACAAATGCCGGGCTATGCAAAGTTCATGAAAGACTTGGTCACAAAGAAGCGTTCTATAGATTGTGAAACTATAAAGATGACTCACCAAGTTAGTGCTATAGTGCATTCAATGGCCTCGAAGCTAGAGGATCTTGGTGCTTTCACCATTCCTTGCACCATTAGGAGTGCGGATTTTGCCGAAGCTTTATGTGACTTGGGAGCTAGTATCAACTTGATGCCTTACTCAGTTTTCAAGACTTTGGGTATTCGGCAACCTAGACCAACTTCCATGAGGTTACACGTGGCGGATAGATCAATGAAGAGACCTTTAGGTATTATTGATGATGTGCTTATCCGGGTGGACAAATTTATCTTACCAGTGGACTTTGTGATTTTGGATTGTAAGGTGGACTATGAAGTTCCTATTATCTTGGGTAGACCTTTCCTAGCTACGGGGAAGGCATTGGTAGATGTGGAAGTAGGGGAACTCACCTTCCGGGTGGGTGATGAAAAAGTTGTCTTTCATGTGTGCAAGTCTATGAAGTAACCCAATAGCACCGAGGTGTGCTCATTTGTTGACCTCGTCGCAGCTGTGATTGTGGATGACACCAGTGCTATGATCAATATGGAGGATCCCCTTGAGATAGTGCAATTAAATCTTGATATCAATGATGATGCAAGTAGAGTGGAGTGTGTGAATGCCTTACATGGGATGGGCTCTTATTCCTATGAGCCTAGAAAATTGTCTTTAGATCTTGAAAATCGGAAACTCCACCAACAAAACCATCAATTGAGGAGCCGCCAGTGTTGGAGTTGAAACCACTTCCTCCACACCTCAAGTATGAATTCTTATCCCCTAGTTCTACTTTACCATTTATTCTTTCCTCATGTCTTACTAACTTGTAGGTAGATACCACTTTGGCGGTGCTCAAAAAGAAGAAGAGGGCAATTGGATGGACTTTGTCCGACATTCGAAGAATAAGACCGCATTTTGAATGCATAAAATTATCTTGAAGGATGATGCAAAGCCATCCTTGGAGCATAAAAGAAGATTGAATGAAGCAATGCAAGAGGCGGTGAAGAAAGAAATGATAAAGTGGTTAGATGCCGGGGTTGTGTACTCTATTTCCGATAGCTCATGGACTTCTCCAGTGCAATGTGTGCTGAAGAAGGGTGGTATGACTGTGGTTACAAATGACAACAATGAACGTATTCCCACTCGGACAGTTACCGGATGGAGGCTATGCATAGACTACCAGAAGTTAAACAAGGTGACCCGCAAGGATCATTTCCCATTGCCATTCCTCGACCAAATGCTTGATCTCCTTGTGGGGCGTGCTTTTTATTGCTTTTTGGATGGATACTTGGGATATAATCAAATCTTAATTGCTTCGGAGGACCAAGAGAAGATCACCTTTATTTGTCCATATGGAACCTTTGCTTTCTCTCGGATGTCGTTTGGTTTGTGCAATGCTCCGGCGATATTCCAACGATGCATGATGGCTATTTTCATTGACATGGTGGAAGATATTTTGGTGGTCTTTATGGATGATTTTAGTATGTTCAGTGATTCATTTGAAGAGTGTTTGGGAAATTTGGATAGAGTTTTGGCCCGGTGTGAAGACACCAATGTTTTGCTAAATTGGAAAAAAATGCCACTTCATGGTTGAAGAGGGCATAGTATTGGGCCACAAAATTTCAAAGCGTGGGATTGAAGTTGACAAAGCCAAGATAGAGATGATTTCAAGGCTTCCTCCCCCCACTTCTGTCAAGGGGGTAAGGAGTTTTCTTGGGCACGCGGGGTTTTACCGGAGGTTTATAAAAGATTTTTCGAATGTGGTAAACCCCTTGTGCAAGCTTCTAGAGAAGGATGCCAAGTTTGTGTTCGATGATGGATGTATGCAAACATTTGAGCTTCTAAAGCTTAAGTTGACCACTACCCCTATCATTACCGCACCAACTTAGAGCTTACCCTTCGAGCTCATGTGCGACGCAAGTGACATTGCGGTTGGGGTTGTCTTGGGTAAAAAAGTTAATAAAATGTTTCTTTCGGTGTACTATGCAAGCAAGACCGTAAATGAGGCTCAAAGGAATTATACGGTTACCGAGAAAGAGTTGTTGGCCATATTATATGCAATGGAAAAGTTTCGACGTATCTTATGGGTGCCAAATTCATAGTGCACACCGATCATGCCACCCTTAGGTACTTGATGACAAAGAAAGACTCCAAGGCAAGGTTGATGCGATGGGTGTTACTACTTCAAGAGTTTGATCTAGAAATTGTGGATCGGAAGGGTAGTAAAAACCAAGTTACGGACCATTTGTCTCGTTTGGAAGAGGAAGGAAGGTCATGTGATGGCCTAGAGATCAATGATACATTCCCCGATGAGTAACTACTTTCTGTGTCGATGTGTGATATTCCATGGTTTGCAGTCATTGCTAATTTCCTTATGACTGGCATCATCCCGTGTGAGCTATCTTCTAACCAAAGGAAGAAGCTCAAATGGGATAGTCTGGACTTTTATTGGGATGAGCCATACTTGTTCAAAATTTGCACCGACGAAGTGATCCGGAGGTGTGTACCTGAGGAGGAGCAATTTAGCATCCTAGAGGCTTGTCATTCTTCCCCCTATGGTGGCCACCATGGATAGGCGAGGACGGCTACAAAAGTTTTGAGTTGTGGTTTTTATTGCCAACCTTATTCAAAGATGCAAGTGATCTAGTAAAAAGGTGTGATCAATGTCAATGAGCGGGCGAGATTTCCAAGAAGGATGAGATACCTCTAGACACCATTCTTGAAGTTGATATCTTTGATGTATGGGGTATCGAGTTTATGGGCCCTTTTGTATGCTCGTGTGAAAACACTTACATTCTTGTAGCGGTTGATTATATGTCAAAATGGGTTGAGGCCGTAGATTTTCCCAACAATAAAGCTAGGAGTGTGGTGAAATTTTTGAAGAAGAGCATTTTCACAAGGTTTGGTACGCCTCGGGCAATTATTAGTGTGGGAGGCTCGCATTTTTGTAATAGAGCTTTTGATGCTTTGCTTTCTAAGTATGGTGTCAACCACAAAGTGTCTACGCCTTATCATCCTCAAGCAATTGTCTAGGTTGAAGTGTCTAATAAGGAGATCAAGAGCATTTTGTCCAAAACCGTCAATACCAATAGGACCGATTGGTCTAAAAAATTAGATGATGCTCTATGGGCTTACCGGACCGCTTACAAGACCCAAATTGGTATGTCTCCGTATCGGTTGGTGTTGGAAAAGCATGTTATTTACCAGTGGAGTTGGAGCATAAGGCCATGTGGGCCTTGAAGAAGTTGAATCTTGATTGGGATATAGCCTCTAATCATCGGGTGGAGCACCTCAATAAGCTTGATAAATTTAGGTTCCATGCCTACTCTAGTTCGTCCTTGTATAAGGATAAAATGAAATACCTTCATGACAAATATACTTAGGGAAAAGAATTCAAGGTGGGAGAGTTGGTGCTCTTATTTAATTCTGGACTAAGGTTGTCCCATGAAAGCTGAAATCAAAGTGGAATGGACCATTTGAAGTAGTGTGTGTGACCCCATTTGGTGCTATTGATTTAAAGAACAAAAATGGTGAAGTTTTTAGAGTGAATGGGCACTGGGTCAAACGTTATCTTGGGAAGTTTGATGATAGCCATGTGGTGGCTCTTATGCATTTTAAATAATTGGATGGTAACATGCGTCGTGCCGCGACGTTAAATCAGGCGCTTCTTGGGAGGCAACCCATGTGTTTTTCATTCTTGTTTTTATTTGATTTTCATTATAGTGTAGGATTGATTTTTGGGCTAACTGGTTGTGAGATGTTATGGGATTGAGTTGATACAGTGCAATACGTAATTGAAAAAATGCACAGGTCTCTGAAGTTTTCAGTACGACCACACTACCATTTTATGCGGACCGCACTGGTAAAGGGTGATAAGAGGACTCTCTGAAGTTTGCCACCGCGACCGCAGTTGATTTTGTGTGGTCCGCAGTGGTCCACTGCGGCCATGGTCTATTTTGTGCGGACCGCGGTGGGTTGCTAAGTTAATCTTGAACAAAATAGCCCAGTGCAGACCGCTGTCCATTTTGTGTTGTCTGCACTGGTAGGTGAGAATGGGTCCCAGCCCTTTTTCTATAAATAGGGCTTGAAGGCCTCCTTTTACTCTTTTCGCACTTTTAACTCTCAGAGCCTAAATCACTGTTCATCTGCTTCTTTACTAATCTTTCGTTGCTTGCAATTGTTATCATCCTTTTCCTCTAACATCCGGTACTTAAATTTCTCTTTCATGGATTTAATTTTGTTAATTTTCTTTTATTTTTCTATTCTTTTCATCTAGTTTTATTTGCTTTCCATGTTTTCTTCAATTAAGTAGGTTAGGGTTGGTAATTTTTTTGATTATATTAGAATTATTTAGTTTAATGAACTGGGAAATCATGAAGGAACATGAATTAGGGGGCAAAGATTGTGATTAAAATAAAAATGTTGAAACCCTAGTTTGGTGCCAAAACTGGGCACTCAGTGTGGACCGTAGTCAATTCTGTACGGTCCACGGTGCCCTTTTGTGCAGACTGCACTGATGAAATCTGAGAAGGTGAACTTTGGACAGTGCGGTCGGGGTTGATTTTTTGTGGTCCGCACTGCCTAGATACAGAGTGTGGGTAGTCTGAAGCCCACATCTGTGTGGACTGCAGTTAATTTTATGCGGTTCACGGTGTCCTCAATGCGGCCGCACTACCATTTTGTGTGGTCTGCACTGGCCCCCGTGCAGCCGCACACCATGTTATGCGGTCTGCACTGGGCAACTTCTGCAATAATTTCATTTTGTTTTGCAACATTGTTTTATTAGAGACCACTAATACTAACAAGTTATTTGAACTGTGTTTGTAGACAATGCTAAAACAACGAGGAAAAGGCTCAAAACAACCCGACAGAGGTGAATCCTCCCGGGGAGGGAAGAAGAAAATGATCAAACTCACTCCCCAAGTCCGGGAAAATATTAAGAAGACAAGAAAACTGATCAAAGCTGCTGATAGAGTTGCTTCACATTCCTCGGGGAGTGAGTATGAGCCCTCCCAGGACATTTCTTCAAACTTCATGCCAGAATATGTTGAAGACTGGACGGGAAGATTTAGATTGACAGATACTACTCCTCCACTATCACCCACTGCCCAAGCACCAACACATGTTTTTTCTGGGTCGTTTGAGGGCTCAGCAATGGGTAGTGAAGAATACTCTACCTCCCCCACAACTTCATTAACCGGAGAGGGTGGATGAGGAGATGAGGCAGTGGTAGAAGGAGGAGAACCAAGGGTTGGGGGTGTTGATAGAACGAGGAAGCTGGAGGTTTGGCGAGATAGGTTTGTGAGTGAGGTGGCGTACCACAAATTTAGGGATTGGTGGCTGGTGAGAAAGTTAATTCCGAAGAGGAGATTCATTGTTAGAGACCTTTTACCCCATAACCCCAATATGCAAGGACAGTTTAGGACTAGAGTGTGCTGGGAACATTTTCTGGAGGAGTGTGTGGATGCCAACAAACACATGGTCAAAGAGTTTTACTGCAATGTAGCCCACATAAAAAAGGTCTCCAAAGTGGCCAAGGTTCAAAATCTGACAGTTTTATTTGAAGGGAAGTACCTCAAAGAATACCTTGACCTCAACGAGGATGATGAGATCCTGTACATGGCCAAGTTGGAAATGGGTGAGGAGGTTCGTCCCTAGCTAGAAGAGTACCTGGCAATCCAAGCTACCACCCCCGACTGGTTGACTGCTGGAGTCAAGATCTTGATACGGACCTTAAAATTTGAAGTACGGGGATGGGAGACTTTTGTGTGTAGCCAGTTGGACCCCACGACACATGACAACACCCTTCCTCTTTCTCGGGCTGTGTTAGTGGCTTCCATTATGGTAGGGTACTGATCGCAACAGACTCAACCTTAGGAAGAGTGGGCGCTAATACTTTTACCCAATAGTGGTATCGAGGTCAATTTCCACAGGGAGCTAGAAAAGGGAGTTGAGTAATTGCTTAGTTTAGAGATACGTTTTGGCTCCTAATTGTACTTCTACCATTTTTTGGGTTTTTATAATTATCAACTACAATTTAACAACTACTAGTTAAAACTATGTTATGCTAAAATATTGATTCTAGGTTGTATGCAAGATAGAGAAAAGCACTAGGGTCGTGGC
>MU774450.1:102229-115913 GCA_026770625.1 Nicotiana glauca
TAGACACTCTTTCTAAAGAAGAGTCAAGACCCACTAAGCTAGACTCAGTGTTTGCAACCACCAAATCCTAATTAAACCATAAAATTAACCCAAATAGCAAAAACCCAACATCATTCAAGCATTAAACAATCACACCCATTAGTTACCCACACTAGGGTTGAGCCACAACCCTAGCTAATGGGTTTAGCTAGACATAATAGGAACAAAAATTGAAGAAATAGTAGATAAAATCAACATATTAATTAACTACAAAGTTAATCTACAAGAACCTACGATAAAATAAGATGAAATTGCCCAAAATAGGTTAAAACTTGAGTCTCATGAGTGCAATAGCTATATCTGATACAATCCATCACCTAAAAAAGTAAAATGTTCTATTTATACTACACAGGAAAAACTGGACAAAAATACCCCTACGGGTCTGGCGCGGACCGCACAGAAATGCCGCGCGGCCGCGTAGGGATCTTTGGTCTTCATATCTTGCTTCTGAAACTGGCGGACCGCGCACAAAGGTCGCGCGGCCGTGTTGGTTAAGAGGCGCGGACCGCATAGAAATGGGGCACGACCACGTGGAAAACTTAATAAAACTCCATACTCTCTGAACTTCATTCACATGGACCGCACTGTTTTGGTGTGCGGCCGCGTGGGCTTTTGCATTGAATTACTGAGTCTCTGAATTCCTCTTGGCACGGACCACGTAGAAAGAAGCGCGGAACGCACAGGTTAGCATAGAAATTACACCTTCTCTGAACTTCTTCTGCGCGGCCGCATGGTAAATCAGTACGGACCGCGCAGGTCAACATGGACTTAGGCAGTCTCTGAACTCTTCTGTGCAGCCGCGTGGCACATCAGTGCGGACCGCATAGGTATCTTGTTCCCCACTTCACTAGTCTTTTGATACTTGGCAGATTTCACTCCTTTTTGAGCTGATCTTTGACATTTGTCATCTTGTCGCTCAAACCTGCAATCAAGCGCAACTTGTAAGCCTTTTGGGACTAATTTATNACGTTTTGGCTCCTAATTGTACTTCTACCATTTTTTGGGTTTTTATAATTATCAACTACAATTTAACAACTACTAGTTAAAACTATGTTATGCTAAAATATTGATTCTAGGTTGTATGCAAGATAGAGAAAAGCACTAGGGTCGTGGCGTTTACCTAGGTGGTCAACTAACGGATAGAGATTCATAATACAAGAATGATGATTGTGGGGCTTATGCTATAACCGTTGTACGATTGCACTCACTCTCATACCTCTCGGTAGAGAGAATGATTTTGCCCAATTGACTCTCTCAAGACCAATTGGGTAGGCCAATATGCCCAAGCAACTTAGGGTTCAAGTTGGGTAATTACTCTATCGAGGTTTAACCTGTTAATTGGGACTACCATTCTTATGGGTCCATTCCAATTCCTTGTTGGGTAAATTTTGGAGTCGTAGACACTCTTTCTAAAGAAGAGTCAAGACCCACTAAGCTAGACTCAGTGTTTGCAACCACCAAATCCTAATTAAACCATAAAATTAACCCAAATAGCAAAAACCCAACATCATTCAAGCATTAAACAATCACACCCATTAGTTACCCACACTAGGGTTGAGCCACAACCCTAGCTAATGGGTTTAGCTAGACATAATAGGAACAAAAATTGAAGAAATAGTAGATAAAATCAACATATTAATTAACTACAAAGTTAATCTACAAGAACCTACGATAAAATAAGATGAAATTGCCCAAAATAGGTTAAAACTTGAGTCTCATGAGTGCAATAGCTATATCTGATACAATCCATCACCTAAAAAAGTAAAATGTTCTATTTATACTACACAGGAAAAACTGGACAAAAATACCCCTACGGGTCTGGCGCGGACCGCACAGAAATGCCGCGCGGCCGCGTAGGGATCTTTGGTCTTCATATCTTGCTTCTGAAACTGGCGGACCGCGCACAAAGGTCGCGCGGCCGTGTTGGTTAAGAGGCGCGGACCGCATAGAAATGGGGCACGACCACGTGGAAAACTTAATAAAACTCCATACTCTCTGAACTTCATTCACATGGACCGCACTGTTTTGGTGTGCGGCCGCGTGGGCTTTTGCATTGAATTACTGAGTCTCTGAATTCCTCTTGGCACGGACCACGTAGAAAGAAGCGCGGAACGCACAGGTTAGCATAGAAATTACACCTTCTCTGAACTTCTTCTGCGCGGCCGCATGGTAAATCAGTACGGACCGCGCAGGTCAACATGGACTTAGGCAGTCTCTGAACTCTTCTGTGCAGCCGCGTGGCACATCAGTGCGGACCGCATAGGTATCTTGTTCCCCACTTCACTAGTCTTTTGATACTTGGCAGATTTCACTCCTTTTTGAGCTGATCTTTGACATTTGTCATCTTGTCGCTCAAACCTGCAATCAAGCGCAACTTGTAAGCCTTTTGGGACTAATTTATGGCAATTCACGCGCAAAGCCTAGGCAAGAATGGTTATAAAACATGTAAAAATCACAGTTATCAACTCCCCCCAAACTTAAACCTTTGCTTGTCGTCAAGAAAATAAAATAAGATCTACCCCTCAAAGGAAAACACCCACGTAATTCCTGTTTATCCTAAAGTAACCTCAACAAGCCTCAATTGGGACTAACAATTGCCTTCAATGCGAATGCATCATTAACATATTTAACCTTGAAAACTTGTGGATCAAGTGTGATACAAGAGAATCAAGAGTTGACACATATTCATCAAAGAGCTTTTCTCAATTACTTTGGTCATTGTGGAACCCAAACTCGCACATCCTCAACTCTCCCTAAGTGAACCTCACTTTTTAGAGTATTGACACACAAACTGAGGTGGATGGATTTCTCTCATCTCTCTCAAAGAAAAGGCCATAAGTCTGGCTCTAAGTACCATATGCTTGCCCCTTATGTAAGTATCCACTAATGTAGGTTTCCCTCAACTCAAGATCATATAGGGCTTTTGAGGAGTCATTATGAAGGCTTTTGGGTAAATGTGGGACATGTTTTTGTTCAATTGGGTTCAATCTTCCCTTAAACATTTCTTTTGATTCATTTTGGCACACTTTCTCGACTCATTTGAGTATTTCACTTCTTTCAAGGGGTTAGAGAGACACCTTGTCACTCTTTCTTTTGCAATTCAAAGCCTTTTCTCCTTTTGTCTACTTTTTCCACACCTTTTTCACTTTTTGTTGTCCTTGGATTCCCTTTTTGATTCTTATTCTCTTTTTGTCTTTTTTTTTTTTTCATTGCCTTCCTTTATTTTTGTTTTTGTACCTTTTTACCACATTGTTTCTTTTCTTGTTTCTTCCCCCCAAACTTAGACATTTTCCATCACTCAAGGGAAGATTTGGGTGCCAAGAGAGGATCTCATTGAGAACGGATATAGGTTTGTAGCTTTTGTTCATGAAAGAAGAAGGTTTAAGGCTTAAAAAGGGTGAACTAGGGATCATTTCATTGGTAGGTCATGGAAATTGTTTGAATTTGGCATTTTGGATCAAGGAGAGCCTATAATCACTTCTCAAGTCAAGTTCCACCTATGATTTCGCCTCAACAAACACTCAGGGCAAGTTCTAGACCATCGGCTCGGTACTTGGGCTCACAATTCAAATTCTCACCACACACACTCAAGGATCGCTAAAGACATCGAGTCAAGGTCCCACAACAAGCTTAGTTACGATTCAAGTGCACAATGGCCCAAAATGACCACATGATGATTGTTTGGTCAACACAAGAGTCTCAAGGCCACGACTTTCACCATCCTAAACACAACATCGTGTCTTTGACCATAGGATCACAGGCAAATGTACTAGGCCCAAGTGAAGCTTTGCCTGAGGTACCCTTACTACAAAACTTGAAAATCAAAATGCAAAATCAAAAACGGACTCAAACCCTTAAGAAGGTTATCACACCGTCTATCATTGGGAAGAGCCACCCGGTTCGCACAACACTCTACCCTTGGAAAGAATCGCGGCATTAAGAAAACCAAGGGCTTATTGCAAACGCCAAAACAGAAAAAAAAGGCTTCGAGCCTAACTTTTCAATGAAAATGAAAAATTTTAAAAAAAATAGAAAACCAAAAAGAAAAATTAAATGAATATGTACAAAAGGGGAGTAGAATATACAACTAGGGGTAATGAATATATACATAAGGTTGAAAAGCATCTAGAATGAAAAATTATGTACAAACCATCTATCAACTACGAATGTGATAAAAGTAAAAGAATATATACAGTAATCCAAAATGTCAATCAAAATGGTAGGGCTACACCCCCATGAATAAAAGCTAGCATTGCCCTCAATGCTAACTATCAAAATAAGCACCAAAATACATGAAAGGATATAGAATGGCCCCTCAAGCCTCATCTGTCGCCCTGTGATGATCACTGGCCTCCAAGTCCTCTATACTGGCGGGAACCTCAGATTGGTCCCCGGCCTGCTGCTGCTGCTCTGCTGGGACAAATGACGGATCAGGAACTGGCTGACTAGCTGGTGGAGCAGTGGAGGGAACCTCCTGAATCAGAGCTACCTCTATCACAACTCCCTCAGTGCTAGGGAGTTTCCTCTTCTTCTTTGACCTCTGCTCCTCCTCTTGTGGCTGAACTGCTGCTGGCTCTACAGCTAGATCCCCAAATAATAGATCAATTGGTAGCTGATCCGCCATGAGCTTACACACATCCACTCTCAATTTCGTCACTGACTCATTGGAAGCCTTCTGCTTCCTCAACTTCTTGTGCTCCCGATCCAGTTTACCCAAAGCTTTGCTATGTTCCCCAACCGCCTTAGTCAAGGCATCCTGCATCGCCATCATCTTTTCTTGGTTGGCCAGGATCTTCTTCAGTGCTTCCTCTATAGATGGAGGAATCTCAACGGTAGCAGGAGCTGACGGTGTCTGAACTGCAGTGGTCAAAGTGGACAACTTGGATGTCGCAGCTGACATCCAGTTGTTCACATTGGCTAGGGACTGACTGAGCTGATGGGCAGTGAACCGATAAGTCTTCGATGAAGGAACAACTGGGTCCGTTGAAGTAGATGTACCAGCAATAGAAGAAGGACCCGGGGGCAATGTATCACAGGCATCCAGGATGGTGGAAAGCTCAGTGGAAAGCTCAATAACCGCTGGCTCCTCAGACTGGCCAGGTGCGGTGGAAGTGGATGCCTGATTCTTTTTGCCCCTTTTTGGGTTGTCCGGACCCAACTGACTGTACCAGGAGTAAGGAGCCACTGGAGGTACCTTGACATCATACCTCTTTTTCTTCACTTTTAATTCTCTGAAGTACAAGGAGAGTGTGTTCGGGAAAGGATAGTTCGTGTTGGTCTCCTGCCCAACTGTAGAAATCACCCTCGACATAATGTTGCCCACATTTAGAGGAAACCCCGCCATGATAGATGCCACTAGAACAGCACGGGGAATGGGAATGGAGTGATCGTGGGTGGAGGGGTCAAGTCTACTACACACAAAAGTGAGCCAACCCTTTGCTTCAAAGTTCAGGGTGTTCCGCAGAATCTTCTCCCCTACTTTCAACCAAGTTGGGACAGTACCCGGAGCTGCCAAGTGCTGGGCCAACCAAGGACGAGCCTCTTCTTTCATTTCCAGCTTTTCCAAGTATTGGGTTTCGTCCTCTTTGCTGAAACCCAAAAAATCATTTAATGACTTTCCATCAAACAACACTACTGTATCCTGCACTTTCGTTGCCTTTGAGTCATGTACTACATGATGAACATTGCTGTAGAACTCTTTTACCATATGCTCATTGGCCATTTCACAACGCTCCTTAAAGAAGCCCCAACCCTCTCTAGTTCGGAATTGTGCTTGCACATGTGGGTTTAGAGGGACAAGATCAGCATCAATAAACTGCCTCTTCGGAATCAATTTCCTTTTGGGCCACCACTCCCGAAATCTGTGGAAGGCTATTTCACTCACAAATCTATCAGCCCATGCTTCCGGCTTCCTTGTTCTGTCAACACCTCCAACTTGGGGCTCACCCCCTCACCATATCCTCCACTCTCCTCGGATAATGAAGCTGTGGGGGAGGTGAAGTATTCTTCTGCACTTTTAGCTACGGACTCATCAGATGAGTCCGAAACTACATTCACTGGTTTCTTGGAGGTGGCTACATCACCATGATCAGGAGAAGGGAATCATGGAGCTGATGTGGGTGGGGGCAGACTCTGAAGTGATATCCCGGGATGGTGCATACTCACTCCCCGTAGAGTGTGAGGCCGCTCTATCAGCTGCCCGTATCAGCTTCTGGGTCTTTTTTATATTTTTCCAAACCTGGGGAGTGAGTTTGACCACCCGCTTTCCTTTGCCCCCTCGGGAGGAACCACCTCTCCCGGGTTTTTTTTCTTTGCCCCTACGCTTTTGAACCATTATATACAAGGAATACATGTATAAAATTGTTAGTATAAGCACATGAGGTGAATTATACAATACAGTTAAGTTCAAGAATTGCAGACACAGTTACACAGGTAGAGGGGCGTGGACCGCTCAAAATAGTCACGCGGTCCGCGCTGCGGTCCGCGCTTGAGAGGTTCCAATCACACCCTTATCTGAACTTACCGATGTGGTATGCACTGATTTGAACCGTGGCCGTGTCGATTTAGCGCGGACCACACAAAAGTGGGCCGCGGACTGCGGACCGCGCATATCAATCACCCAAAAGTAGCCTTCTCTGAACCTTATTGACGAGGTCCGCACTGTTTTGGACTGCAGCCGCGCTGGGCTAACGCAGATCGCACGATAATTCCACACAGACCACGCAGGTCAGAACTTAGCACACACAACAGAAGAAGCGCGAACCGCGCACAAAGGGTGCGCGGCCGCGTAGGGCTAAGATTTAAGTGAGTACGGGATTTTGCAATTAAGTCCAATTTTGTTTGGGCCCTAAGTGTCCCTACTCAATTATTTAACATGAATTCATGCCCTTTGCTCAAAGTAAACACAGGAAATCTAATCTAACAGTTAAAACTAAGAAGAAATAAGAAGTTATACTAGTGGGAAGTTAAAATAAACAAAAATTATACTATGAATGAAATGAGAAAGGATTGTTACCAGGGATGAATGAATTTTAACTTTGTGAGCAAGTAGTGTTGATGAACAGTGAAAATTAGAGCTCAGGAGGAAATTTTGTGAAAAGGTTAAAATGAGACCCAAGGCCTCTATTTATAGAAGAACCCTGGACCCACTACTTACCTACCAGCGCGGCCGTGTAGAAATGGCCGCGGACTACGCTGGATTTTTCCAGCCTACATAACACTTGCTCAACCCATGTGGACCGCACTGTTTTGGTGCGCGGCCGCGTGGGGTTTTATCAGAGAGCATGTCACTTTGGGTCTTCCAGCACGGACCACACATAAATGTCACGTGGCCGCACTGGGTCTTCTGAGACTTAATTCTTACTTGCTCAAGTCTACGCGGACCGCACTTTTTTGGTGCACGGCCGCGTAGGCAATCTTCAGAGACTGAGCATTTTGCATTTTTTTCCCTGCAACACTTCATAAACTATCAGCTTAAAAATCCTAATCTACAATAGAAAAATCAAAGAGAAAGAAAAATACATGGGTTGCCTCCCAAGAAGCGCCTTATTTAACGTCGTGGCACGACGCATGTTACCATCATATCACTTCAATTGAATAAGTGCCACCATGTGGCTGTCATCAATCTTCCCCAAATAGTGCTTGACACGATGCCCATTTACCCTGAACACTTCACCATTCTTGTTTTTAAGATCAAGAGCACCGAAGGGAGTTACAAAGACCACTTCAAAGGGTCCACTCCATTTGTATTTGAGCTTCCCCGGAAATAACCTTAGCCGAGAATTAAAAAGAAAAACCATGTCGCCCACCTTGAATTCTTTACCCGGAGCATACTTATCATGGAGGTACTTCATCTTGTCCTTATACAAGGACGAGCTGGAGTAAGCATGGAATCTAAACTCATCAAGTTCATTCAATTGCTCCACTCGGAGGTTGGCCGGAACATCCCATTCCAAGTTCAATTTTTTCAATGCCCACATAGCCTTATGCTCTAGTTCCACCAGGAGATGACAAGCCTTACCAAACACCAATCGATATGGAGAGATACCAATCGGAGTCTTATAAGCCGTCCGATAAGCCCAAAAAGCGTCATCCAACTTCTTTGACCAATCGGTCCTATTTGCATTCACTGTTTTGGAAAAAATACTCTTAATTTCCCAGTTTGAAACCTCTACTTGGCCGCTTGCTTGAGGATGGTAGGGGATAGTCACCTTGTGGTTAACTCCATATTTGGTGAGCAAAGAGTCAAAGGCCTTGTTGTAAAAATGGGACCCCCCATCACTAATGATAGCACGAGGGGTTCCAAACCTAGTGAAGATGTTCTTTTTCAAAAATTCCATGACACTCCGGGCTTCATTGTTGGGAAGAGCCACGGCCGCAACCCACTTTGAGACATAATCCACCACCACGAGAATATACGTGTTCTCACAAGAGCTTACAAATGGGCCCATGAAATCAATGCCCCACACATAAAAAATATCTACCTCTAGAATGGTGTTGAGAGGCATCTCATCCCTCTTAGAAATCCCGCCAGCTCTTTGGCATGCATCACACTTTTTCACCACATCGCTTGCATCTTGAAACAAAGTCGGCCAATAGAAGCCACATCTTAAAACCTTTGACGCCGTCCTCACTCCCCTATGATGACAACCATAAGGAGAAGAGTGGTAAACCTCCAATATGTTCAATTGTTCTTCTTCCGGGACACATCGGCAAATCACACCATCGGTGCAAATTTTAGACAAGTAGGGCTCATCCCAATAATAATCCAAACTATCCCGCTTGAGCTTCTTCCTTTGGTTAGAAGAGAGCTCATACGGGATTATACCGGTCACAAGATAATTGGCCACATCGTCAAACCACGGCATATCATGCATAGACACCGCAAGGAGTTGTTCATCCGGTAAAGCATCATTTATCTCAACACCATTGCTCGGTCTCCCTTCTCCTCTAGCCGGGACAAGTGATCCGCGACTTGATTTTCACTTCCTTTTCTATCCACAATCTCTAGATCAAATTCTTGCAAGAGTAGTACCCATCTCATCAACCTCGCCTTCGAATCTTTCTTTGTCATCAAATACCTAAGGGCGGCATGATCGGTATGGATAATCACCTTGGCCCCTATAAGGTATGGTCGGAACTTTTCCATGGTGAACACTATAGCTAGCAACTCCTTCTCGGTGACTGTATAGTTCTTTTGAGCCTCATTCATCATCTTACTTGCGTAGTACACCGGATGGAACATTTTGTGGATTCTTTGGTCAAGCACCGCACCAACCGCTGCATCAGTCGCGTCATACATAAGTTCAAAAGGAAATTCCCAGTTGGGTACGGTGATGATGGGAGTTATTGTCAATTTATGTTTCAACAATTCAAAGGAATCCATACATCTCTCATCAAAGATGAACTTCACATCTTTTTCCAATAATTTACACAACGGGTTCACAATTTTTGAAAAATCCTTAATGAATCGTCGGTAAAACCCGACGTGGCCCAACAAACTCCTCACCCCTTTGACAGAAGTAGGGGAGAGAGCCTTGAGATGACCTCTATTTTTGCCTTATTGACTTCAATACCATGCTGTGAGATTTTGTGCCCCAAGACAATTCCCTCTTGCACCATGAAGTGACATTTCTCCCACTTTAGTACAAGATTGGTTTCCTCACATCTTTTCAACACCTTGTCCAAGTTCATTAGGCATCCTTCAAATGAGTCCCCCACCACACTAAAACCGTCCATGAAGACCTCTAGACTATCCTCCACCATATCGGTGAAGATTGCCATCATACATCTTTGGAAGGTCGCCGGAGCATTACAAAGTCCAAATGGCATTCTTGAGAAAGAGAATGTGCCATACAGACATATAAAGGTTGTCTTTTCCTGATCCTCTGGGGCAATGAGAATTTGATTGTACCCCGAGTAGCCATCAAGGAAGCAATAATAAGCTCGGCCCGCTACTCAATCAAGCATTTGGTCCAAGAATGGTAGAGGGAAATGATCTTTTCTAGTGACCTTGTTGAGCTTTCTATAATCCATGCACACCCTCCAACCCATGACCGTACGGGTAGCAATCAATTCATTGTTGGCATTTGTGACGACCGTCATACCCCCTTCTTTGGCACACATTGGACCGAGGAGGTCCATGAACTATCCGATATTGGGTAGACTACACCTGCATCCAACCACTTGATAACTTTTTTCTTGACTACCTCTTGCATAGCTTTATTTAGTCTTCTTTGGTGTTCAAGAGACGGCCTTGCATCTTCCTCCAAAATGATCTTATGCATGCAAAAAGCGGGTCTTATACCCCGAATATCTGCCAATGTCCATCCAATCGCCCGCTTGCACTTTTGGAGCACCGCCAAAGTGGCGTCAACCTGCAAGTTAGTTAAGCAAAACGAAAGAATAATAGGCAAAGTGAAATTAGGACCCAAGTATTCATACCTGAGGTGAGGAGGAAGTGGTTTCAACTCTAACACCGGTGGCTCCTCAATAGATGGCTTTGTTGGGGGAGTTTTACGATTCTCAAGGTCCAATGATAACTTTCTAGGCTCATAAGAGTATGAGCCCATACCATGCAAAGCATTTACACATTCAATTCTCCTGGAATCATCATTAGCCTCCATGTTCAAAAGCACCGCTTCAATTGGGTCTACATTGATCATTGCGCTTGTGTCATCCACTATCACCACTGTGACAATGTCAACAAATGAGCAAACCTCGGTACTATTTAGTTGCCTCATAGACTTGCACTCATGGGACACCACCTTTTCATCATCAACTCGGAAGGTCAACTCTCCCACTTCGACATCAACCAAAGCCTTCCCTGTTGCTAGGAAAGGTCTTCCAAGGATAATTGGGACTTCAAAGTCCACCTCACAATCTAGTATCACGAAGTCGACCGAAAAGATGAACTTATTAACATGAACATGGACATCATCGATGATACCCAAAGGCCGCTTCAGGCCGCTTCATTGACCTATGTTCCATTTGGAGCCTCATTGAAGTTGGGCGAGGTTGCCCGATTCCCAAAGTTTTGAAAACTGAATATGGCATTAAGTTGATACTCGCCCCCAAGTCGCAAAGGGCTTTTGCAAAGTCGGCGCTTCCAATAGTGCACGGGATATTGAATGCACCGGGGTCCTCAAGTTTAGGAGCCATGGAGTGTACAATTGCACTCACTTGATGGGTCATCTTGATTGTCTCACACTGCATTGATCTCTTCTTTGTAACCAAATCCTTCATGAATTTTGCATACCCCGGCATTTGCTCGAGTGCCTCCACCAAAGGCACATTGATAGTTAAACTCTTCATTATCTCAATGAATTTTTTAAATTGGTTATCACCTTTTTGCTTGGCCAAACGTTGAGGGTAGGGCGGAGGAGGCCTAGGCAAGGGTGCCTTGGCTTTTGGCACATCCGGTTGGGGCATATCTATCACATGTTCCCTAGACGGGTTCACGTTCTATTGTGCCTCCTCCTCAACCTCATGAATGTCAATTCACACTTCATTTCTTGCACTTGGTTCTACTACATCATCAACCCCCATAGGCATATCATCATTATGCAACTCATCTTCATCCACCATATCTCGATTCTCTCTTGAGGCATGCACATCACCGCCTCGTCCACTTCGCGTGGTCACCGCCATCACATGATTGTTGTGCCCACCCTTAGGGTTCACTACCGTGTCACTTGGTAGAGCACCCTTTGGGCGAGTATTTAAGGATTGTGAAATTTGACCAAGTTGCACCTCCAAGTTATGGATGGAAGTGTTATGTGAAGCCAATTGCACATCGGAGTCTTGGTTGTTCTTCATCATTTGTTCAAACATAACCTCAATTCTCCCAAATTCATGTCCCAAAGAACTCGACCCTTGATATTGAAATGGTGGCGGGTTGTTCGATTATTGAAACATCGGAGGCCTTTGAAGGCCTTGCCCCCGATTACCTTGACCACCATTGTTGTTCCACCCCCTTGACCATTGTTATTATTCCAATTGTTATTGTTGTTTCCATTCTAATTTCCACCATTGTTACCTTGATTCCCCCAATTGTTGTTTTGGTTATTCCCATTCCAATTTCCACCGCCTTGTTGTTGATTATTGTAATTCCGATTTCCACCTCCTTGTTGATTACCCCAATTTCCTTGGGATCGCCATTGTTGATTGCCTTGGTTTCCTCTATTTCCTTGGTAGTTGTTAACATATTGACAATCCTCACTTTGCTCATCATAGCACTCGTTTGAATAACCACTACCATCATCATAGTTGTCACAATTTCCTTGAGGTTTTTTCCCTCTTTGCCTTCTTTTCATCATATTCACTCCTTCCATGGCATTGACTTGGCGCGGGTTTTGAACTTGTTGCAATTGTGCCTTCGCCAATTGGTTCATTGTTATTGTAAGTTCGGCAATAGCTTGGCCGTGATCATGCAACTCCTTATACAAATGTATGACATTAGGATCACCTTGAGGAACGGTTGCCCGGCTTTTCCACGCCGAAGAAGTATCGTCCATTTCATCTAACACATCACTAGCTTCATTATACGAGAGCTTCATAAAATTTCCACCCGCCAATTGGTTCACAATACATTGGTTTGTTGTGTTGATGCCCCAATAGAACGTTTGTTGAATCATCACATCAGTCATATCATTATTTGGACATTCTTTGACCATAGTTCTAAATATCTCCCATATTTCATGCAAAAGTTCCGTTGGCTCTTGTTTGAAAGCCAAAATCTCATCACGATGCGCCACCATGTGACTTGGAGAAAAGAACTTGGTAATGAACTTGTCCGCCAATTCATCCCACATTGTGATTGAATGATTTGGAAGCCTTTCTAACGAATCCAATGCTTTCCCCCGAAGAGAGAACGGGAAAAGCCTCAATCTTAAAGCATCCTCGGACACATTGATTTGTTTACTCCCCCAGCAAGTATCTACGAACCCCTTCAAGTGCTTGTATGCATTTTGGTCGGAGGCACCCGTAAAATACCCTCTTTGCTCGAGAAGTGTCAACATAACATTGGTGATTTGAAAATTCCCGGCCCGAAATCGGGGAGGAACTATAGCACTTGCATAACCCTGGTTCGGAAGGACCCTTGGAGCTACTCTTGGTAGAGGCGGAGGAGGGTCTGAGATTTGATCATTTGGATTTGCATTAGCATTTCTACCTCTCCGCGGTATTTGTGGTACCTGGACCTCATCTTGCTCAACATCATCAACCTCCTCCCCCGCGACCACGTTGTCAAGAGGGACATTTCCATTTAGAGCCATGTGTACCTGATGGATCGACACAAATAACGTTAGTAAAAAGAAGGAAAGAGAAGCAAAACACAAAACTAGCTACGCAAATAGTCAACACCGTAAGCTCCCCGGCGACGGTGCTAAAAAGTGATTGCAGCGGACTCAACCTTAGGAAGAGTGGGCGCTAATACTTTTACCCAATAGTGGTATCGGGGTCAATTTCCACAGGGAGCTAAAAAAGGGAGTTGAGTAATTGCTTAATTTAGAGATATATTTTGGCTCCTAATTGTACTTCTACCATTTTTGGGTTTTTATAATTATCAACTACAATTTAACAACTACTAGTTAAAACTAAGTTATGCTAAAATATTGATTCTAGGTTGTATGCAAGATAGAGAAAA
>MU774450.1:116313-127479 GCA_026770625.1 Nicotiana glauca
GCACTAGGGTCGTGGCATTTACCTAGGTGGTCAACTAACGGGTAGAGATTCATAATACAAGAATGATGATTGTGGGGCTTATGCTATAACTGTTGCACGATTGCACTCACTCTCACACCTCTTGATAGAGAGAATGATTTTGCCTAATTGACTCTCTCGAGACCAATTGGGTAGGCCAATATGCCCCGAGCAGCTTAGGGTTCAAGTTGGGTAATTACCCTCTCGAGGTTTAACCCGTTAATTGGGACTACCATTCTCATGGGTCCATCCCAATTCCTTGTTGGGTCAATTTTGGAGTCATAGACACTCTTTCTCAAGAAGAGTCAAGACCTACTAAGCTAGACTCAGTGTTTGCAACCACCAAATCCTAGTTAAACCATAAAATTAACCCAAATAGCAAATACCCAACATCATTTAAGCATTAAACAATCACACCCATTAGTTACCCACACTAGGGTTGAGCCACAACCCTAGCTAATGGGTTTAGCTAGACATAATAGGAACAAAAATTGAAGAAATAGTAGATAAAATCAACATATTAATTAACTACAAAGTTAATCTACAAGAATCTACGATAAAACAAGATGAAATTGCCCAAAATAGGCTAAAACTTGAGCCTCACGAGCGCAACAGCTATATTTGATACAATACTTCACCTAAAAAAGTAAAATGTTCTATTATACTACACAGGAAAAACTAGATAAAAATATCCCTACAGGTCTTACAAATGCCGTACAGCCGCGTAAGGATTTTTGGTCTTCATATCTTGCTTCTAAAACTGGGGGCGTGGACCGTGCACAAAGGTCGCACGGCCGCGTTGGCTAAGAGGTGCGGACCGCGTAGAAATGGGGCGTGGCCGCGTGGAAAACTTGACAAAACTCCATACTCTCTGAATTCATTCATGCGGACCGCACTATTTTGGTGTGCGGCCGCGTGGGATTTTGCATTGAATTACTGAATCTCTGAATTCCTCTTGGCGCGCACCACATAGGAAGGAGCGCGGACCGCACAGGTTCGCATGGAAATTACACCTTCTCTGTACTTCTTCTGCACGGCCGCGTGGTAAATCAGTGCGGACCGCGCAGGTCAACATGAACTTAGGCAGTCTCTAAACTCTTCTGCACGGCCGCGTGGCACATCAGTGCGGACCGCGCAGGGATCTTGTTCCCCACTTCACTAGTCTTTTGATACTTGGCAAATTTCACTCCTTTTTGAGCCGATCTTTGACATTTGTCATCTTGTCGCTCAAACCTGCAATCAAGCGCAACTTGTAAGCCTTTTGGGACTAATTTATGGAAATTCACCCACAAAGCCTAGGGAAGAATGGGTATAAAACATGTAAAAATCACAGTTATTAGGTACCCCATCAATATGGGGAATATGATGTCGAGGATTATCTCCATCGTGGGTGCGGAGCATGACTGGAACTATCCTTTCCCCAGCACCCTCATAGTGTACTTCTGGGACTTGAATGTGGACAAGAGGCCCTGTGATATCAAGGTCAAGGCGAAAGCCCCATTTTCCCGGTATAGCATGCAGGGGGATGACAACCTCAAAAGCAAGAATTTCAAAACCCCAACTGGTCAGTCTGAAGAGCCAGTTGTGGTAGTAGCCCCTATTGAGCCTACCTCCACTTCCACAGATATCCCCCCTAGTCCATCTATATCCACATCCACTCCTCCCGGTCCATCCACATCTGTAGGCCCGGAGATCCCATCTTCCTGGGCCCATTCTATTACTCCTCACCGACTGAGCCAGGCCCTTGTTAGCATAAATAATTGGATGTAGACTGCCTCATCCAAGTTGCCCAAATTGGCCACTACTATAGAGGCTCAGTTGGCTCTTCTAGCCCCACAGGTGCCCCAGTCAATAGAGGATACGCTCAAGGAGATACTTGACAACCAGAAAAAGATCCTCGACACTCAGGCAGCACTCTCAAAGGCAGTTGATTCACATAGCAAGGCTCTAAAAGAGCTTTCTAAGGAGCATAAGAAACTAAGGAAGACACGGGCCTTTAAGGAGTCCGTGAAGGAGCTACATGCAGATGTTGATAGGTTGAAGGAAGATCACCTGCCTTTAGACATATTGCTTGAGGACTCAGTATCTGCAGCCCACCCACAGCTGGAGCAGTCACAAAGGCCTCTAAAGAAAGGAGGATGATTCCTAGAGCTGATGATGTTGTCATCTAGTTGGCAGACCCACCGGAGACTTCCTCCAGTCAGCCACAGGATGTACCAGTTCCAGAGCCTGGCCAGGTTTAGACCCAGGTCCTAGTAGCAGAGCAGCAGACCACCGGGAACCAGTCTGAGGTTCCCAAGCACATAGAGGACCCAGGGACCACACATGACCCTATGCAGACATACATGCTTTATGGAGTCTTCTATATCCTTTCCCTCTTATCTTTTGGTGCTTTATTTAAACTAATTGGCATTGGGGACAATGCCAACTTTCATTTGAGGGGGTAGGCCTTACATTTTTGGATGGTTGTATGTATTTTTGATACTCTTTATGCTTTCATTATTTTTCATATTTGCTTTGTATATATTTTATCATTTCTCGCACTTTTATCTCACTTTAGGTCTGTATGTAAAGTTATGGTACATTGTAGATATTCATCCTATCTATTGTATATTCAAATCCCCTCTTGTATATATTCATCCTACTTTTCACAAATTTTTCTTTTTTAGCTTCTTAGTTGTGATTCGTAGCTTCTTGTTTTGAAATTTGCAATAAGCCTTTGGTTTTCTTAATACCACGATTCTTTCCAAAGTTGGAGTGTTGTGTGAACCGTGTGGCTCTTTCCAATGATAGATGGCGTGACAACCTTCTTAAGGGTTTGAGTCCATTTTTCTTTTTCTTTTTGGTTTTTAGTAGTTAGTAGCTAAGGGTGCCTCAAGCAAAGCTTCACTTGGGCCTAGCACATTTGACTTTGATATTATGGTCAAAAATGATTTGTTGTGTTTAGGATGGTAAAAGTCGTGACTTTGAGACTCTTGTGTTGGCTGATAATCATTAAGTGATTTTTTCGGGACCATTGTGAGCTTAAATCTTATATAAGGTCGTTGTGGCCCCCGACTCTATGTCTTTAGCAATCCCTTAGCTTGTGTGGTGAGTAATTGAATGGAAAGAACTTGCCCTGAATGTTTGTTGAGGCAAAATCCTAGCTGAATTTTGACTTGAGACATGATTATAGGCTTTCCTTGATCTAAATGATAGCTCGAACAATTCCATAGCCTACCAATAATAAGATCCCTAGTTAACCCTTTTGAGCCATAGACCTTTTTCTTTCAAGAACCATGATAAAAGTCTATACCCGTTCTAAAAGATACCCTCTCTTGGCACCTGATCTTTCCTTTAGCACATGGAAAAAGTATAAGTTGGGGGGAAAGACGAGGATTGCAACAAAGTGGTAAAAAGGCACAAAAATGAAGAAAAGGAAAGGCAATGAAAAAGAAAGAAAAGAAAAAAGACAAAAAGAATGTTCAATGTGAAAAAGAATAAAAAAGGGATTCAAGAAAAGTAAAGAGTGAAAGGTGTGGAAAGTTAAAAAAAAGGAAAAAAGGTTTGAAATGCATAAGAAAGAGTGACATTGCGTCTTTCTAACCCCTTTGGAAAGAAGTGAAAATGACTCAAAAAGTCAAGTGAATGCATACCAAATGAATCAAAAGAAGTGCTTAAGGGAAGGTGGAACCCACTTAAACCAAAACATTCCCTACCCTGAACCAAAAGCCTTCATAATGTCTCCACAAAAGCCCTATATGATCTTGAGTTGAATGAAGCTTACATTAGTGGATACTCACATAAGGGGAAAGCATATGGTACTTAGAGCCGAACTTGTGACTTTTTCTTGAGAGAGAGGAGTGAATTTCCATTAACCTCATTTTGCGTGCCACTAATTCTAAAGGTGAGGTTTGCTTAGGGAGAGTTGAGGATATATGAGTTTGGGTTCCACAATGAACAAAGTAATTGAAAGAGTTCTTTGATGTGTTGAGTCAACTCTTGATGCTCTTGTGTCGCACTTGATCCATGGTTGTTCAAAGAGTAAATGCTGTTAACGATTCATTTGTATTGAGGGCAATTGTTAGTTCCAATTGATGCTAGTTGAGGTTTGTTTTAGGACAGCTGAAAATTTCGTGTATTTTTACTTAAGGGATGGGTCTTATTTTGTTTGCTTGAGGACAAGCAAGAGCTTAAGTTTGGGGGAGTTTATAACTAGGGATTTCGACGCATTTTATACTCCTTCTTGCTTATGCTTTGATCAAATATTCATACAAAATAGTCCCAAAAGGCTCACAAGTTGTGCCTGATTGCGGGTTTGATTAATAAAGTGACAAAATGTCAAAGATCGGCTCAAAAGGAGTTTACTTGCACAAGTGCCAAAGATAAGGCAAGCTCAGGCAGAAAAGGCCCAATGCGGCCGCACACCACTTTGTGCAGTCCGTACTAGGAGATTCGGAGAGTGAAATTTCAGGCTTAAAGGCAGTGCGACCACACTAGGTTTTGTGCAGTCCGTACTGAAGGCACCCCGGCCACAATCCATTCTCTGCGGTCCACGATGCCAAGATTCAGAGAGATGCATTTTTAGAGTTTCAAGCCTCCGCGGTCCATTTTACGTGGATCGCACTAGAAGTCTCCACGGCCGCAATCCATTCTCTGCAGTCTGCGGAACCCAAGTTCAGAGAGGGTAATTTTGAAGGCCAAAGCCCAGTGCAGACCGCGGTCCATTTTGTGCGGTCCGCACTAACCCCGCAGGGGGAATTTTATCTAGATTTTTCAGCTTAGTATAAAAAGATTCTTTTTCCATTTTTAGGGTATCAGATATTGTATAACATCAGCTGCGCTCGTGGGTCGACTTTTCATAGCCATTTTGGGCATTTTTACTTACTTTTCATCATTGAATCTTTGTATTTAGCTTAGTAATTAATTAATATGTATTTATCTTCTTCTATTTCTTGCTTTTTTTCTTTGAATATGAGTAGCTAGACCCCATAGCTAGGGTTGTGTGTCAAACCTAGTGTGGGTAATTGATGGGTCTTGCATTTTAGGGCTAAATTGACTATGGGTGTTTGGTATTTGGGTCGATTTCATGGTTAAATCGCTAAATTAGTGGTTGCAAACACTAGTTTGTGTTTAGTTGACTAGGGTTCTTCTTGAGAAAGAGAGCCTAAGTCTCCGAAATTGATCCAACAAGGAATTGGGGTGTACTCAAGAGATTGATAGCCCCAATTAAAGAGTTAAACCTCGAGAGAGTAATACCCGACTTGAACCTTAGTTGCTTGTGCAAATTTGCATACCCAATTGGTATTGAGAGAGCCAATTACGCAAAATCACTTGAACCATCGAGAGATGTAGAGTGGGTAAAATTTGTGCAACGATAATATCATATTCTCCAAATATGTCAAAGATGCCTTAGACTCAAGTACCCGTCAATTGACCACCTAGGCGGAAGTCACTACCCTAGTGCCCTTTAAACAATTAGATACAACTTGCAATCTTCAACTCTTAGTTTAATTTATAATTTGTAGTTTGGTAAAAGTAGAATTATAAAGAAAATCCCAAAAATGAATAGAAGAGCAATTAAGAGCACATATGCAATCCTAAACTAAATAGATACTCGATTCCAATTCTAGCTCTCTGTGGATATCGATCCCGACCCAAAATCGGGTAAAAGCTATTGCAACCCTCTCTTGCTATTTATTAGTATTGCAGAGTTTGGCAGCAATCACATACGTGGTTCACCAGGTTTTGACAGGAGGATCCCTCATACTTGCAGAAATGGATGGAGAAGTATGGCCAAAGCCAATCAATTTAGGTGCAATCAAGCGTTACTATGTGTAATCTTTATGCTTTCCTTATATAATGTAATTGAACTATGCCTGACCTGATTCCCGTTTAAGAGGGGATACGTAGGCAGCCCTATGGGTTCGGTAACAATTCAATAAAAATTTCATTTCCCCCACAACTGGAAACTAGGGCAGAATTTTAAGGAGGACCCTAAAAATTCTGAAGTAATTTCAACCGATCACTGCACGGGCAACATTCAAAAACGTCAACCCATCAAAATAAGGCAAAATTTTGAGGAAACATTTTATAGCAGGAGAGGTTGAAATGTCCTGAAATACATCACAGTTGTCGGTTCATCTAAAAACTATTTTTAATTTATGTCATACTTTTACAAAATCATGCATGATTATTATTGAAACTACTTTGTTTAGCAATGCTACCCCAATGATACAGACAGTATCACCAGATCAAAGCCGAATGAGTCAAGCAAAGCCAGCGGGGATATGAACTAACCTTCCCTCTCACCGATTTTTCTTTGGATGCAGGCACTAGGATTGCGAAATCGTTAAACATACTATACGCCCATGGGACAAATATTATTCAAGAATACGATTCTCAGAACCGTTGCACTTGCCAACATTTACTATCAACACACACCAGTGATGTTCTGTATGTCACAATGCTCCCAGTAATCACAACGCCGTAATCTGCTATCAACTAAGAAAATTCTACTGTCAGTTGTTATCTTATTTCTTGCATAAGGCTACCATTTTGCCTTCAGAGGTTAAGCTATACCTCTATCTGTATCTGCATTGCATAAGGCTACTATTCTGTCTTCCAGTTTGCATAAGGCTACCATTTTGCCTTCCGAGGTTAAGCTCTACCTCCATCTGCATTTGCATTGCATAAGGCTACTGTTCTGCCTTCCAATATGCATAAGGCTACTATTCTGCCTTCCAATTTGCATGAGGCTACTATTCCGCCTTCCAATTTGCATGAGGCTACCATTCTTCCTTTCGAGGTTAAGCTCTATCTCTATCTGCGTCGCATTGCATAAGGCTACCATTCTTCCCTCCGAGGTTAAGCTCTACCTACATCTGTATCTGTATTGCAGAAGGCTACCATTATGTCTTCCGAGGTTAAGCTCTACTTCCATCTGCATCAGCATTGCATAAGGCGACTATTCTGCCTTTCAATCTGTATAAGGCTACCATTCTACCTTCCGAGGTTAAGCTTTACCTCCACCTACATTCGCATTTTTGCATAAGGCTACTCTCCTGCCTTTTGAGGCTAAGATCTGCCTCCAATTTTCTTCGAAACTAAGCGCTATCCCAAGTTTCTTACGGGCTAAGCTCTGCCCTTCAACTCGCAAAACTGAGCTCTGTCTTGTCCGTATCATACTACTGCATCCTTCATGGGCTGAAATATCGCCAACTCATCCAAAGGCGTCATCGTTTGGAGGCACCATCTTCATAGCCCGAGAACAACATGTCATGAGGATCTCTTTCAATCTTTTGTGTACCATTATTCAAAGGCGTCATGGTTCGGAGGCACCAACCTCATAGCCCGAGAACATCATCTCATGGCCTGCGAATCCCTTATCATACGCTTCATGGCCCAGGACATCATGGCCTAAGGACATCATCCTCATCGTCCAAAGATAACATTCATGGTCCGACGGGAATTTGCATCATGTTTAAATGTATGCACAATATACGCTTGTATTACTTCTATTTGTAGGTAAGACGACGAGCAATGGCTATCCCAGCAGGAGTGATCCCACTCCAGTTCCCTCAAGCCATATCAAACCTAATCATTCCCGTAAGCCATTCACTCACCCAGCCCTAGATGTTGCGTTTGTTCTTGAAATGGCTTCATCGGTATACATCGCCGCCGATGGATCCTGAACGACATATGGCCTGATTCCTATAAAACCAGGGATATGTAGGCAATTCAGAAACCAGGGTGCGGCCTAAATCTCTTCAAACCATTTCGCTCGGTCAAAATTGGCCATCACATCTTTACCCGACAACTCTTTCATCATTCCCGGGTAAAGAGGGGTAGCTGTTGATACCTAATTTTTTCCTAAATTATTTTAAATTTGCATATAGACCATCAAAATTAGTTTTTCATAATAATTGGTATTTTTCTATAATTTTCCTCATATTTTTACTAATTCATTTTTATTTATCCAGTATTTTTATCTCTAATAATTAATTATAAATTGCATTACTGATTTCAAAAGCATTCCTTGATTTAATATATCATTTTTGGTCCTATTAAGACCAAATATATTTCACAAATTAGCCAAATTGGCACTATCTGGTTATAATTGCAATGACTTTGCAATTGTGGCCTAATTATATATTTTGTGCTATATTTTTACTCAATAATTAATCATATATATTTTTAATACTAATTAATCATTTTAACTTAGTTTATTAAGCATCAATTTTATTTTTTATAATTATTAGCCATTTTTATAAATTATTTATCTATTTTTATGGGGTATTTAACAACTAGCCATTTTAATATTTCAATTCTAGCCTAATTAACCCAGACCCCTAACCCAATCAACTATACCAGTTACCCAACCCAAACTTAAAATCTTACCAAGCCCAATCCTCGTTCGATCTGAGTCGTTGATTAATTCAAATCAACGGCCCATATTAATACTTACCATATTAACCCCAAAACAATTATCCCCCTTTCTCATTTTTTCCTCGTCTCTCTGAATCCTCTCAACTCTCTCTGGAACCTTCGTCTCCTGAGCTCTATCTCTCCCCTCTCCGGCCATCTCCTCGCCGGAAACCATGAAGTTTCCACCTCTCATCGACCTTATAGATCCACCTTTCACACCTGTCTCATCGATGGAGGCTCTCAAGTGACCCTAAGATGGTCCACTCCCATCTCCTGTCTCATGCCATGTTTTTCGGCCACCTATGGTCGTTCGAGTAAGTTCTTTACATTTTCCGGCCAAAGGCCGGTGATATTTTAAGCTGTCTTCTCCTCCCTTAGGTTTTCTCTGGAAACCCTAGCTTTAATTCCTCTGATCTTTTTAGATCTGTGTTGGATCTATGTGTCTTTTAAGGTTCACACCTGTTTTTCTCAAAAGATTTCTCTGATTTCAAACGATTTCCTCATTTTCCATACTAGGGTTTCAAAATCCTTTTGCAAAAATGATTTCTTTATGATTTTTAGCAATTTCTTTGTGATTTTTAGCATGTTTAAACATCATCTGAGTCTTTCCTTTTGCTCGATTCATTTTTGTTAAGAAACCCTAATACTTCTAGGTTCGATTTGAAGTTTGAGTCTGTTTGCAATGTGTTTGCATGTTCTCCTGAACATTCTAGGTTTCATGTATGTTCTATATGCTCTTGTGCTTCCTGCTCTAATTTGTTCTTAGGGTTTCTATGATTTTGTTCAACACATGTTATTTGTCGTTTAATAGGACTGACTATTTGTTTTATTGATTGTTCACACAATAATTTATATTAATTTTTGTGTAATCTCCTTAGACCTGCGATATCTTCCCTGAATCTGTGATTTTGTGTATTTTCCTTGTAATTCTGTACTGATTTTTCGAATTGCTTCCTTACTTTTGTGATACTTTCCTTAGTTAGTGCTGATTCCTTGTGATTTTCAATGTCATTTTGTGATTTTTTCAACTAACTTTCAGAATTAAAATAGTACTCTACCTTAGTTATGTGCACAACTATGCTGTTATTTATTTAAAGTGTGCTTTCCTTACTTAAAAATATTCTGTACTTAGTCCTTATTACATTTTGTCGATGCCCCCTTTTTCTAAGGCGAAATCGGGTTTACGACATTATGGACAAAACAACTCTCATTCCCTTTTGAGGAATCGAGTTATGGAATTTGAAGAGTCTTCACCTAATGATTATAGTACATTAGGACACTTAAAGAAAAAGAAGAATATTTTTTGAAAGAAAAACCAGAGTTCGGGTAAGGGCTTGAGATTATCTCGAGGGGAAGGTGTTAGGCACCCCTCAAGATCCACTAGTGTTGTTCCCGGCCATGCTTAATTGTGACTTTAAGAAGAGTAGAAGTAAACAAACAATGTTTGCACATAGGGAATACATATAAGTTGAAAGTTTTGAAAGAAAAGAGAGAAAAAAAAACATAAGTGGTTTTGGAAAGAAAAAGATTAATTGAAGAAAACATTAATTTTTAAGGAAACATCACATCATATAAATAAAGAAAAGGGGGCCCTAGGTTTAAATATGATATGGATCACATAAGTGCAATACCCAGCAATCATCCTCACACGAGATATTAGCGCACCAATCATCATATCCATATTCTACACTTCCCACCCCGTTAAGGTATCAAACGCGATTAGTCTCATTTACTTATTATATGCTAGTACCCGTCCCAACCAATCAGCCCCGGGGTATTAGGACTTCTAATCCTAAAAGGTAAGAAAAGAGGTAAGGCATATATGGGGTTTAAAGGACAAAATACTAATTTCGACATTCAAAACAAATAGCAAGTAAGGGGATTGACAAACAAACATGCAAGGCTCACATAAAACCCCGTAAGTCATATAGCATATAGTTTAGCATGCCTTTCACATACTGGTTTGGTCTTTAAATTAAAAGTTAAGCGGCTGACGGACTAGTTTAACACATAGAATCAGATAAAAAGTCTGCATTAGGCAAATCGAATCCAATTGTCAGATATTGAATTATTTCAAACGAGTTACTCAGAAAAAGTGCTGATTCCAGACGAGAGCCTAATGCAGAAGAGTTAAAATAGGGAGTCGAAAAGATTACAGAAGTTCAGAAATGACTTTAAAATTAGCAGATTTTTTTGAGTGAAAATACAGTAGAAGAAGGGTTTTCAAAAGTGAAAATACAGAAAGAGTGAGTTAAAAGACTGTTCTGAAAGATAGCTTCAAAAGATGAATAGAATTTGGAAGAAGATTTAAAGGGATTATCTCAGACAGATTTCCAAATTTATTTTAAAAAACATTACAGATTTATAGGAGTTTTTCATTAAAAAAAGGTTATATTGAACGTTAGTGCTAGTTAACAGGTTGTTGTTACTTAAACAGATTTTGGGACGAACCTCTATAGACAGACGTGGTTTTAGAACTTATTACAGAATTGGTAAACATACGGCATATTTGATTATCCTATAGTTTTGCCTAATGCGTATGCATTTCCTACAGACATGCTTTCTATATGCAACTTCTTACATGAATATTAAGTCCTATAGACAGGGTTTCTAATGATTTGCAAGATGATAAAGCATTAAACCCTATAGGCAGATTTTCTAGATGACTGGATTATGCGTATTATGCATTAAATCCTATAGACATGGTATCTAGTCGATCGAGTTAAAACGTTAAACTTATAG
>MU774450.1:128545-140345 GCA_026770625.1 Nicotiana glauca
ACTATAGGCATGGTATCTAGGTGACTGAATTACAACACTAAACCTATAGGCATGGTATCTAAGTGACTGAATTACAACATTAAACCTATAGGCATGATATTTACCCTTTCATTGATGCAAAAAAGTAAACCCCTCCCACACCCTTTTTACTATATCTTCCCCCCGAGTTCTTTTGTACAAAAATATTACAACCTAATAAATCAAATTGGAAATAAAAGATACATCAAAAACTAACAACTGGATCCAAGCAGCCTAATTCAATCTTGATGCCCAATAACATGTGTTTAACCAACTCTGGGATCCCAGATTCCAAGGCCCTCTCTTACTTAGAGTGTTTAAGGAGCCTCCAAGACCCCAGGCAATGCTTACACTCTGAATAATAAATATTGTAACAGAATAGTGCAAGTGTGGAATTACCAGCCCTCAGGCATCCAAGTTCAGAGGGAACTCTAGGGTCCCAAAGCATGGCTTACCAAAGGGGGTAGAACTTAGGAAACTAGGAATGAGTGCAAAGTGAGAGAGGAACCATAGCAGAGGGTGGTCATGCCCAGTCTTGGCATAGGCTGGCACAACCCTGATCCCTTGCTTAGGTTAAACAAATAGGAACAGACTCTGGGGAGTCAAACTTAGGGTCTGAGTGGTGGTTAGGACACTACTAGACCCAAATTAAAGCTCAACACATAAAAGGGAGAGGGAATGGGAAAGCATTTGAGTAGAGACTCAGGAGAGTCCGGTTCTAGATCATGGACAGTAATATGAGATGCTGCCACGATTCGGAACAGTACTAACATGCAAAAGGGAATAGAGGGAAGGGATTTGCATGAAAACATATTAAAGAGAGACAGGAGAGCATAGCGGACTGAAGGTGCAAATCATAAAGAAAGGGCGTAACAGACTTGAATGTAATTGCATAGTGCTGGAAGCATAAATAAACACATAGTGAAAGAGGTGTAGTAGAGGAAAAGTAAACACATAATAGGAGGGTGTTATTTAAATTAGAAATACATACCAGTTTTTCAGTTCTAGTACGGCAGAGAAACAACAGCAAATAAATAGCCAGAAAGAATTAACAAAGAGCAACTCAAATTTCAGCAAGCACTTGGGAATTCAGAGGAACTCCAGAAATATTCAGACAGTAGGAGAGAAAGAAGCAGAGTGCTCCCTAGTAGTAGAGAAGGTAGAGAGTAATAGTAGAGAGAGTATAGTATATTTCAAAGACAGAGCTGTCTGTGTCGAGTGTGTGTAATTCTTTTGAAGTGTGAAGTGTATTGCAGAGGTGCCGAAAGAACTGTGTGAGAACTGAAAAGGTTGTCTCTTTTTATAGTGCAAAAATGAGTAAACAAAAAGGCAAGGAAATAAAATTTCAGTCAATCAAATAGGATCTCCCTTAGTCAAAGGGATTTGATTTCAAACGGGGATGAGTAATTAAGGAAAGGAAAATAATGAAAACCTTTTCAGAGTAGCATAATAGGGGTAAGTTCATATAGTCTATTTAAGGTAAGAAGCCTATAGTACACGGTTTTGAGAGAATAAGGAAAATACAGTAATCAAACAACCGAAAATTTAAAAGTCTTTGAATGAACTTAGTTAGGAAAAGGGGGAAAGAGGTTAAGTTGTAAAAATCAGTAACAAAATCAATCAACCTTAGTAAAAGGAGATTGAAATCAATCACAAGTTAACAAAATCAATTCAGAAGAAAAACCCTCGTATATAAGCATGCTAGTATCAAGCAAAAGAGACGGTCATAAGAGGTTTCAAATTATAAGTAGGAAATTCCAAATTGATTGTAAACTCTGCATGAGTTCGAGAGCCCAGGGTCTTTTAGAGCAGAACCCTAGAGTCAAACTTTCTAAGACCCAAACCCTAGGGTTTCAATCCAAGTGGGATATAAAAGAGAGAAGGCAAGCCTTTACAATAAGCTTAGGGAACACTTTCAGAGTTCAATTAGGAAACACGCAAACACACGTAGCAAATTAGGAGCAGTAGAGTGACAAAATTGTAAAGAACAAGTTTAAGAGAAAGCTCAGAACTCAAATAGGTTCAGAAGAGAGGAGAGATGTCATGGAATTTAGGAAACAGTAAAAGAAACACGTTTAGAACCCAAACGAATCCAGTGAGGGAAAACAATATCAGTAGGAAAAATAGTAGAAGGACATGCAAGATAAACATGTAAAGCATACTCGTAGACAAAATCAATAGAAGCAGTAACAGAAAAAAGGTAGAGAAACATGCGTATTAGCGGCGAAACATAAGAACAAACTAAAATAGATAAGCCATGGCATGAATACACAGATTCACATAAAGAAAAGAAGAAGAAACTCTTTTAAGATTTTTGAAAACCCTAAAATTGAACAGACTAATTGTTAAGAAAGAAAATTGGGGAAAAGCATCAGAACCTCGAGTAGAACATAGATAAGTTACATATCTAAGAAAAACAAGGGAAGAATGAACCTCGAACACGCAATTTAGGGTTTCTATGAAACCTTATAAATGAGAAGGCCTGGAAATATCTGATGTTTGAACAGGTCTGGGCTATGGCTAAGCCTTGCCAAAGCTCGAACATGGCGGAACGGAGCTGGAGAAATCAAAGGAACTCAGGTCGGCGGAGGACCTGAACAAGCCTATTGAAGATCGAACCTCAAAGAACCTTGATTAATAGTGGTTTAGGAGTGAAGGGAAGAGAGCACAGGTCATCCATGGCCCTGGTAAGCCATGGATGCTGGTAGATCTGGTCGGAGAAGACGGTAGGCGGCTAGGGTTTCGAGTGGTGTTAGATAGAGTTTGAGAGACGAGGGATTTTGGGGGCATCTATTTGTGAATAATGAATTAGGGTTAGGGGTGTGGGTGGAATTAAAAAGGAAAGAAGGAACGAGGGCCGTTGATTAAAACAATCAACGGCCAGGATTTAAAAATGGGAAGCGGACGGGTTAGATCAAACGAGTTTTGGGCGGGTTGAAATTAAAATTGGGTCATCAATTAAAGGGTTGAAATTGGGGTTTGAATTGGGTGTAATTAAGGCTAAAATTGCAAAGAAATAGGTTCAAGTTTTAAATAGCCACTTTTTTCTATTTTATTTAATAAAAATAGCTAAAAATAATTTAAAACTAAATTAAAAAAACTGAACTGATTAATAATATATAAAAAATAATCTAAAAATATTAGAAAGAATTTTATAATTATAAAATGCGGTTAATTATAAAATAGGCTATAATTGCAATTTCATGCAATTAAGCTTTAGAAATTCCGAATAAATTTGTAAAAATGTGTAAAAATTATATTAATTATATTTTGTTGTAAATGTGAGAATGAAATACGTTATTCGCCAAAAATGATAATTTGGGAATAATTTTGGATTTTGCACTGTTAAAAATCGACAATAAATTAATTCTAAAAACCACTAAAAATTGAGAAAAAAACCAAAACCTTTGGGCATGCTTATATATGCATACAAATACTATTTTGAAAGTATTTGAGTATATATAGAAAATATATAGGGAAAAATTGGGTATCAACAGCTGTCCCTCTTTACCCGGGAAGGATGAAAGAGTTGTCGGGTTAAGATATGATGGCCAATTTTGACCGGAAGCGATGATTTGAAAAGAATTTTGACCGAGCTCTGGTTTCTGAGTTGCCTACATAACCCTGGTCTTACAGGAATCAGGCCGTATGTAGTTCAGGGGCCATTGACGGAACATGCCGATGGAGATTCGAAAGGACAGACGCGAGATTTTGGAGAGACAAGAGGTACTTGGGCAGCCAATCGGCTGCGAGAATCGGAGCGGGATCACTCCTGCTGAGACGGCCGTTGCTAGCCGATGTACCTGCAAGTGAGCAATATAGGCGCATATTGTGCATAAACTTAAACGTGATGCAAGTTCCCGTTGGACCATGAATGTTGTCCTTGGACGGTTAGGATGACGTCCTCGGACCATGATGTCCTGGGCCATAAAGCGCAAAATTAAAGGATTCGCAGGCTATGAGATGACGTTCTCGAGCTATGATAATGGCGCCTTTGAACCATGATGCCTTTGAATAATGATATGCAAGATATAAAGTGGGGTCCTCGGGCCATGGCATGGTGTTCTCGGGCTATGAAGATGATGCCTCCGAACGATGACGCCTTTGGACAACTTGGCGATATTTCAGCCCATGAGATGCAAGATTTGGCGGTATTTTAGCCGATGCAAAAGCGTAAATGGAAATATTTTAGCCGACGGAAATTTAAATAAAACAGGTGATGTTTCAGCCGATGTGAAAAATAAAAATGGCGATGTTTCAGCCGACAGAAGATTTAAATAAAGTTTGGCGATATTTCAGCCGATTGCAAGAAGTAAGTGAACGGGGCGTTATTTCAGCCATGCAAGATGGAGGTAGAGCTTAACCTTAGAAGGCAAAAAAGTAGCCTTATGCAATGAAGGAAATGTAAATGGAGACAATGCTTAGTATCGAAAGGCATAAAGGTAGCTTTATGCAGTGTAGGAATGCAGATGGAAATAATGCTTAGTCTCGAAAGGCAGGAAGGTAGCCTTATGCAATGCAAGGAATGCAGATGGAGACAATGCTTAGTCTCGGAAGGCAGAAAGGTAGCCTTATGCAATGAAAGGAATGTAGATGGAGACAACGCTTAGTCTCGAAAGGCAGAAAGGTAACCTTATGCAATGCAAGGAATGCAGATGGAGACAATGCTTAGTCTCGAAAGGCAGAAAGGTAGCCTTATGCAATGTACGGAATGCAGATGGAGACAATGCTTAGTCTCGGAAGGCAGAAAGGTATCCTTATACAATGCAGGAATGCAGATGGAGACAATGCTTAGTCTCGAAAGGCAGGAAGGTAGCCTTATGCAATGCAAGGAATGCAGATGGTAATAGAGATTCTTAGTTGATTGCTGGTAACTAATTGTGATATTGCGGCTGCTGGGGATTATTGCATGCAGACAGTAAAAAATGCGAATAGGTGCGATTGTTCAATGCGATTGCATAATATGTTTGTGTCTCGGCGCCTGCATCCAAAGAAAATTGTGAGCTTTGTTAAGGGGGAAAGGTTAGTTCGTTTCCCGTGGCCTCCAACATTGCGTGCATCATTTGGGGTAGCGCTGCTAAACAATAGTTGTCATAGTTATGCATGATTTAACAAGTGTAACGTAAATAGAAAATGGTTTTGTTCAAATGAAACAACGACTGCAACGTGGTTCAAAGCATCGCAACCTCTTGCTCCAGAATTTTGAGGGTCCTCCTCAAAATCCTGCCCCTGTTTATTGGGCTGGCACTTCTGACAGCTGCACTGAATAAATGCAAAAATCAACTTTGGAATTTTGAGGGTCCTCCTCAAAATTCTGCCCCAGTCCACTGAGGTGACACCCTTGGCGATGAGTGGCTGAAGGCTAACTTTGGAATTTTGAGGGTCCTCCTCAAAATTCTGCCCCAGTTCCAATAATAGGGGGAAATGAAGAATTTTATTAAATTATGACCGAACCCATAGGGCTGCCTACGTATCCCCTCTTAAACGGGAATCAGGTCAGGCGTAATTCAAATTACATTATAGAAAAATCATAGGTGGTCACACATAGTATCGTTTCACCGCATCTGAATTGATTGGCTTTGGCCAAACCTCTCCCTCCATTTTTGCAAGAATAAGGGCTCCTCTAGTTAGAACCCGGTGAACCATGTACGGACCTTGCCAGTTGGGAGAGAATTTTCCCTTAGCTTCATCTTGATGTGGGAATATTTTCTTCAACACCAGCTGCCCCGGTGTAAACTTTCTTGGCTTAACTCTTTTGTTGAAGGCTCTGGACATTCTGTTCTGATACAACTGACCGTGGCAAACTGCATTCATTCTTTTCCCATCTATAAGGGCTAACTGCTCGTAGCGACCTTTTATCCATTCTGCGTCATCCAACTCTGCTTCTTGTATGATCCTCAAGGAGGGAATTTCCACCTCGGCGGGGATGACCGCTTCTGTACCATAAACCAGCATGTAGGGAGTTGCTCCGGTCGATGTGCGAACTGTGGTGCGGTATCCCAGCAAAGCGAATGATAACTTCTCATGCCATTGTTTGTGGCTTTCGACCATCTTCCTTAATATCTTCTTGATATTCTTGTTGGCTGCCTCCACAGCTCCATTCATCTGAGGCCTGTAGGCTGTGGAGTTCTTGTGTTTGATCTTGAGTGCCTCACACATTGCTTTCATTAGGTCGCTGTTGAGATTGGAACCGTTATCAGTGATGATTGATTCTGGAATCCCGAATCGGCAAACAATACGATCACGGACGAAATCTGCCACAACTTTCTTAGTCACTGCCTTGTACGACGCTGCTTCAACCCATTTAGTAAAGTAATCAATTGCCACCAGGATAAATCTGTGCCCATTTGATGCGGCGGGCTCGATAGGTCTGATAACATCCATCCCCCAGGCGGCAAATGGCCATGGTGAGCTTGTTGCAGTAAGCTCGTTTGGAGGCACCTTTATCATGTCTGCATGTATCTGACAGCGATGTCATTTGCAAACATATTGTATACAGCTTGTTTCCATAGTCATCCAAAAATACCTTGCTCGTAGTATCTTCTTTGCTAAGATAAAACCATTCATGTGTGGTCCGCACGTCCCCGCGTACACTTCGTCCAATAGTCTGGATGCTTCTTTTGCTTCGACACACCTTAGCAAACCCAAATCGGGAGTCCTCCTATACAGGATTCCTCCACTGTGAAAGAAGTTGTTGGATAACCTCCGAAATGTGCGCTTTTGAGTAGCGTTGGCAAGTTTTGGATACTTTTTTGTTGTCAATTACTCTTCGATGTCGTGGAACCATGGTTTTCCCTCCACTTCTTCCTCGACATGAGCACATTAAGCTGGCTGATCATAATTCCTTACTGGGATGGGATCAATGAAATTTGTGTCTGGATGTTGGATCATGGATGACAGAGTATCCAATGCGTCAGCGAACTCGTTCTGGACCCTGGGACATGCTGAAATTCCGTTTTTGTGAACCTTTTCCTTTACTCCTGTATGTGATACAAATAGGGAAGTATCTTAGAGTTTTTGGTGGCCCATTCTTCTCAAACTTGATGTATGAGCAGTTCTGAGTCCCCGATCACTAGTAACTCTTGAATGTTCATGTCAATGGCCATCTTGAGTCCCAGTCCCAGGATGCAAGCTTCATATTCGGCCATATTATTTGTACAAGGGAAACTGAGCTTGGCAGATACCGGATAATGCTGGCCGGTTTCTGATACCAGGACTGCTCCTATGCCAACTCCTTTGAAATTTGCAGCTCCATCAAAAAACAACCTCCAACCATCATAGGATTCTGCAATATCTTCTCCTACAAAGGACACTTCTTCATCGGGAAAATACGTTTTAGGGGTTCGTATTCTCCGCCAACAGGATTCTCCGCAAGGTGATCTGCTACGACCTGGCCCTTAACTGCTTTCTGATCACGTAAACAATGTCAAATTCACTTAACAAGATTTGCCACTTGGCATGGGCTTCTGGAAGATATACTTCAACGGGTCCATCCTGGATATGAGATAGGTAGTGTAGGCACAGAAATAATGCCTCAATTTTTGAGCTACCCAAGGCAGAGCACAACAAGTGCATTCTAATAAGGAATACCGGGCCTCGTACGGGGTAAATTTCTTACTGAGATAGTAGATGGCCTGCTCCTTTCTTCCCGTTTCATCATGTTGACCCAGAACACAACCGAATGCTCCATCCAAAACTACGAGATAAAGAAATAAAGGCCTTCCTGGCTCTGGCGGAACCAAGACTGGTGGCGTTGACAGGTATTCTTTGATTCTGTCGAAGGCTTTTTGACAATCTTCGGTCCATCTAGTAGCAGCGTCTTTCTTTAACATTTTAGAGACGGGTTCATAAATGACTGTGGACTGAGCTATGAACCGGCTGATATAGTTGAGTCTTCCCAAGAAACTCATCACGTCCTTCTTGTTCTTCAGTGGTGGCAATTCTTGGATGGCTTTGATCTTTGATGGGTCCAATTCTATTCCTCGACGAGTCACGATGAAACCCAATAGTTTTCCGACCGGAACCCCGAATGCACACTTGGCGAGATTTAGTTTCAGATTGTACCTTCTCAGTTTGTTGAAGAATTTCCTTAGATCTTCCATATGATCAGCGGCTTTCTTGGATTTGATGATGACATCATCCACATACACCTCGATCTCCTTGTGTATCATGTCGTGAAAGATAGTAGTCATGGATCTCATGTAGGTGGCGCCAGCATTCTTCAATCCGAATGGCATCATTTTGTAGAAATACATTCCCCACGGCGTGATGAAAGCCATTTTCTCTGAATCCTCCTCATCCATCCATATCTAATGATACCCGACGAAACAATCAACAAAGGACTGCAACTCGTGCTTGGCGCAGTTGTCGATAAGAATGTGCATGTTTGGCAAGGGGAAGTCATATTTGGGACTGGCCCGGTTGAGATCCCGGTAGTCGACACAGATTCTGACCTTCCCATCCTTCTTCGGTACTGGCACAATGTTGGCTAACCATGTTGGATATTCCACTACCCTGAGAACTTTGGCTTTGACTTTCTTAGTAACCTCTTCTTTGATTTTCAAACTCATGTTAGGTTTGAATTTACTGAGCTTCTGTTTTACTGGCGGACAAGTCGGGTCTGCTGGCAGTTTGTGAGCTACAATGGACGTGCTGAGGCTAGTCATATCATCATATGACCAGGCAAATATGTCCTCATATTCTTTCAAAAATTCCATATATTTCTCTTTCTCTGATGGCGACAAGTGAACACTGATGCAGGTTTCCTTGACATTATCTGTATCTCCTAAATTAATGACCTTAGTTTCTTCTAGGTTGGACTTAGGTCTATTCTCAAAATTCTCAACTTCTCTGATGACCTCTTCGAGTATCTCATCTTCTTCTGAGTCTACATACTTTTGTTGCGTTGTTTCGTTGCAAGTCACAGTCGTTGGTTCATCATCAAGATAAGTAATAGTAATGTTGTATAAAATAGAGTAAATGATAGAGAAGATAANTGATGCATGGTACTTTTGTTTAGCCTTGCTACCCCAAAGCTTTTCGGGCCCTGACGGTCCTAATTGACCAGTCGCTGAGGTGGTCTCCTCTGTTCACAGCTTGTATGGAAGGGCCTTCCTCCCCCTCCTCCTCGAAAAGAACACAACAGTCTATATCATCATCCTCCAGGAACAAATTCTTCATGGCTACCAATGCCTCATCTTCTTCCGACCTATCTATAGAATCTGTCGGTTGGAAGGTCTGCTCCAAGCTAGGTATCGGAAACTCCAATGGATAGTAGGGGCCACGCCATGGTGGTGACCAGTTCTGGAACTCCTCCCAAGTATAATCATACCCTAGGCCAAATGTGGTACCATGCTTCTTTAGTTTGATGGGCTTAGTGATCCCCTGAATATTCTTGCCAAGTCCCTTTCCAGGCTCATACCCATGCCAATTTAGGATACTCTCGATCTTGTTGTCCCACCACTTATCCTTATCTATAGCATTAACCCTTTCGATGTGGTGGTATGTTTCTCTGCCTATTCTCCTTCTGCCTCCGATCATTGGGATGGTCTAGCAACTATATATGGGGTTACTACCATCACCATGAATGATCACTTCTTGGTGGTTCCATTTGAACTTTACCGCTTGATGCAGGATCGAGGCTACGGCTCCAGCAGCGTGGATCCAGGGGCGTCCTAACAGTAAGTTGTAGGATACCGGGACATCTATTACTTGGAAGTAAACGTCGAACCAGGTTGGCCCCATTTGCAAGCATAGGCTGATTTCTCCAATAGTGGATCTCTGGGACCCATCGAAGGCTTTGACATTGATAGCCCCATCTTTGATCTCATGTAGGCCTTTCCCCAGAGTTCTGAGAGTTACAAGCGGACAAATGTTGAGGCTCGATCCCCCATCGATCAGGACTCTAGTGATGAAATAATCTTCACATTGCACGGTGATGTGTAGTGCCTTGTTGTGGCTCAGACCTTCTGGTGGCAAATCATCTTCATGGAAAGTTATTTTATGGCTCTCCAGCACTTGCCCCACCATATTCGCCATTTCACCCCCGGTTATATTGTTGTGCACATAGGCTTCGCTCAATATCTTCATTAAGGCATTCTTGTGAGCGTCTAAACTCTGCAGAAGGGCCAGGATAGATATCTGTGCTGGTGTTTTATTCAACTGTTCAGCGATCGAGTACTCCTTAGCTTGTATTTTCCTCCAAATATCGCCGGGCCCTATTTTAATAGGACGTCTCGGGGCTTGCTTACCAGACTTAGCTAGGTGCTCTGGGGTATAGACCCTCCCTGTTCTAGTCATTCCTTGCGCGGCAATTGTTTCTCCTATCCTGGTCTTTCCTTTCCTCCTGGCTTCGGCAGTGTAATCCCATGGTATAAAATTCGAGTGGAATGATGTTATGTCAGTCATTGCCACCGAAATAGGAACCTTTAGTGGTAGCACAGCAACTTCAAAGGGTGTAGGTGCCTTTGGAACTCCAAACTCAACCTCGATTGGACCGAGTCTTTGCAGATGGAGGTACTTCAAATTCAAGAGGTATAGACATATTTACTTCGTCATCCTTAGAGGGCTGATTCTGTACAATAATTGGGTTAAGGTTACCACTCGCTTCTTTGGTTCATCCCCTTTAGCAATCAAACCTATCGACCCTTTTGGGTCCCAATCATCCTCGATCCCAATCATATAAATGTCTCCACCTTTATGGTCAGGCAAGGGGTTGTTTCAAATGTTAGGAGCGGGCTCCTTTGCTACGATGCCTTTATTGTCGATCAAGGTTTGAATCTTGTCTTTCAATGAACGGCACTCGTCAAGGGTATGCCCATTCATGCCGGAGTGATACGCACAGGTCTTGTTGGGGTTGATCCACTGGGAGGGATTTTCTGGAGCTTTGGCTGGGATAGGAGTGACATAACCAGCGGCTTTAAGCCTTTCATATAGCTGGTCAATTGGTTCAGCGATGGCTGTGTATTGTATGGGAGGTTTTCGATCAAAATTTGGTCTGGGTCTTGGGAAATTTTGGCGGGTGGGTGGTGACTGGTAATGAGGGGGTTGAGCGTTGTAAACTTGGTAAACAGGTACTAGTTGAGAATATATAGGTGAAGTGGGTTGATATGTGAGGGGTGGAGAGGATTGTAAACGGGAGGTGGATAGGAGGGTGCGGGTGCTTGGTAATTCGGGATATGCTGATATATAAGTGGAGGTGACGGGTAAGTGTGGTATTTTAGTGGTGACTTGGCTCCCTGTGCGACCATCACGGCACTCACATCTTTCTTCTTGGTCGTGCCACCAGTTTGCAAAGCCTTATTGGTGGTTTGCAATGCTTCAAGATTTGTGACCATACCATTTTTATGCCCTCTTCGATTCTTTCTCCAAGTCTGATGATATCTGAGAATCTATGACCCTCGATCAACATCAACCTCTCGTAATATTAGGGGTCCTGAGCTCGGATGAAGAACCTATTCATTTGCTCTTCTTTTAGGGCTGGCCTGACCTTTGTAGCTTCTGACCTCCAATGAGTAGCATACTCGCAGAATGTTTCGGTGGGCCTTTTCTTCAAATTATGTATGTAGAACACATCCGGCGCATTTTCGGTGTTGAACCGGAATCTATCCATGAAGTCCGATGCCATGCTCACCCAACTCATCCACTTCCTGGGGTCCTGACTGATATACCAGGATAGTGCATCTCCCTTCAAACTCCTCATGAAGATCTTCATGCGGATTTTCTCATCTCTCCCAACCCCAACTAACTTGTCGCAATAGGTCCTTAGGTGGACTCTGGGATC
>MU774451.1:0-51066 GCA_026770625.1 Nicotiana glauca
AATCCCGTTTCGATTGTCCTTTAATTGGAAAAACTCCTTCTACCACGCCCCTCGCGGGGTGCGGTAGCGCCGAAACGAGGTGTGACACCCCTTACACAAGCCTCACAAACTTTATCTTCCTTGAAGTTAATGTTAGACAGTCTTATCACCAAGTCCTTGGAGACTAGTTTGTTGAGTGACTTAGACTGGCATGTCTAAGTCTTTTGTACCAAGGGAGGGGATCATTATCCAACACACTTAAGCAAGTGAGTTAATTTTTTGAAAGTATGGACATATCTATAATGTAAATATTTTTTATTTTTTTTCCCTGCAAAACAATCTTGTCTGTGGTAAGATTTATCACAAAATATTTGGTAAAGGTGAATGCTACCAAGTTACCTCAATAACACAATTGTGATACACTAATTGGCTATATTTTATGCCATCTATCAAGTAGACATTCTCAATAGAGTGAGAATCGGTATTACCTAGCTTTCTAACCCCAATGATCTCACCTTTCTTCCCATTTCCAAAGGAGACATTACCTCATTTGAGGTCCTCAAGTGAAAGGAACTAGTTCTTGCTTCCTGTCATATGCTTTGAGCAGCCACTATCCATGTACCATATTTGGCTGCTCCCCTTCATATGGACCTACAAAAGTAAATCAGGGGTTAATCTTAGGAACCCAAACTAGTTTGGTCCCTTTGTATAGGTAAGAGGGTGAATCAAATTCTTTTTTGGCCCATCCTGGCAGCCTACTTTTTCCTTGAATCAATATTTTATTCTTTTGATTAGCCTTTTCTTTTGCATTAAATTCACTTTTGTAGTGACCAATTTTACCATAGTGTATGCAGATTTCGTTCTTAGGAAGTGTGAGGTACTTGATTTTGGGATCCCACTTAGGTGCAGGGGACCCATAGCCAGGTCCTCTCTTATTGCTACTATGGTGTTCATGTAGCCATCAAAAGTGCATCAGAGGACCTATTCCATTTACAGGTTCTGTCTAGCTCATACTTAATGTTGCTTAGATCCTCCTTTAGGACTCTTATCTACTAATCTCTTTTGTACACTCATCTTTCATTTTTCCTAGATTTTTTTCTAAAGTGAGATGTGTTTGATCAGCTTTCTTTTTACCTGTTCCTAATTTCAGTTTTAAATTTTCAGATCTAAGCTCTAACACAGTGGTGTCAAGTTCAATAACTTGGTTCTTTAACTCAGCATTTTTACTATCACTTTCACTAGCCTAAGCCCTAGATTTTTGCACTTACCTTTCAAAATCACACATTCCTTTGACAGCTGTTCCTTTTCATTGTTTATGACCTCAGATTCATCAATGAAATCTGAAGGTAACTCAGATAGGCTTTCTTTAGACAAAAACTTAATCTTATCTATGACATGAATTACACTTACCTCAGATTCCTCATTGTAACACCTCCTTTTTTTACTACACCCCCAAGAGGGAGTATAATAAGGGAGTTTTTCAATTAAAGGACAATCGAAACGGGATTTATTTCAATTAAAAGATTCAAAGTCGCCACTTGAGATAATTATGGTATCCCAAGCCACCGGTTCAAATCCCGAGTTGAGGACAAGTTTGACTCTGTATTACAGTCCGCGAACCAAAAATCTGAGTAAGGAATTCCGTTAACCCAAGAGAAGGTGTTAGGCATTCCCGAGTTCTGTGGTTCTAGCACGGTTGCTCAACTGTTATAATTGGCCTATTATCCGATTTTAATACATGTTTAGCCTATGGTTCAATTTTAATCTTATAACTGCTTTTATTTGTTTTTTTAAAGAAAATTGCAACGTCATTTAAAATATATTTCGAACCACATCACATAAATGTATCCGCAGGCCAGAACACATTTTATCTAATGTTGAGATTTGGATTTGGGTCACGTAAATGTGCACCCGAATTTAAGAAGGTAATATTATTAAATATACGCGCCCAAATCCACTACGCGTTTTGATTTGCGAGGGCCATGAAAATTTTCTAAATGTCATGCCTTGGATTCTAAGGATTTAAAAGAAAGTTAATTAAAATGTGGGCCATGCAATGGTCATTTTTGTTTTGCACAGTGCACCTCAATTAAACTCCTACATTAATTAGTTAATTTGCTCCCACCTATCAAACCGCGCCAACTACTTTGATTTGCATCCTTAACCACTCATAAACTAAACAACCACTTGCAAAAATAACCAGCCTTACACTAAGGTAGAGACATTTACGAGAATAACCGTTTTTCACATTCTTGAGCCTTAGGCTTGAGATGCAAAATTCCAGCAGTTAAATGACATTTATCATAGCACTACAATACCCAGATTTTAACATATTGACTAGCTTAAACCCCCAAAGCAAACTCGCGTAATAAATAAAGCAATACAATATTTAACATTCAAACACAAGTAATTTGCTTCAAATAAACATGCTACTGGCATAAATGAAGAAAGAAAATAAAGTTAATATTAAACCCAATTCACATGTGCATAATGTGACCAAAACACAATCCGGTCATTTTCCAGTTACGCAGATTCCTATCATGTTCAAAACTAATCCCAACAACCCAACTAATGTCCATTCTTTTATACTTCTTCAATTAACAAACTGATGGTTTAATTAACCCGAGGCTGCCCAGTTTGGGCCCAAACCTGAGCCCAACAGCCTACTGTATTTTAATTACTAAAAGTCCAGCTACTATCTCAATCCTGGGCCCTAAGGGTGCCCAGATAGCCCAATTCAACAACACGGTAAAATGGACAGGCAGGGATTAAAGGTCAAATTCCTGCAACAACACAATTAACTCACAGGCAAGCGGCTAAATAACCCCAAATCTTTCAAACAACAGAAATGGTCTAGCATTGATTCCAAATAGCCATGGTCCCCTTTTAACAATTAGCCTAAAGCTGATCATATGCCAATCATTTAGAATCCATGAGACATACACATATTCAGCCACTTAGCCTCTAAGTTAAATGTTTCAAAAGTAATGAACAACCAAACAATTGAAGAGAAAAATACTCAGCACTATACACTTAGCAAGTACTCATGCTAGCTTCTATCTTTCAGGCTTGATCACACAAAGATAATTTCATGCGCAGCTTACATTTGCTCAAGCTAGGTGAATGACAAATAACAGTTCTGCAAGTTAAACTAAAAATACTAAGAAACTACAGTTACCTAACACTAAATGCTTATTACAGATCTAAAATTAACTAATGCATCTATCAATATATATCAATCCATTACACATTCACTCTAACACATGGCAACTACTAGCCTTAACTGTAGCTTCATTATAATTTCAATCTAAAACTCAAAGCCTTTAAACATATATTCAAATGAAACATGCTGAGAAAACAACTAATGCTACAAGCTAAGAAATAAACTATGAAAGAAGAAAATCTGGCAACAGGAAAGCATGATTTTCATTTCCTCTTCAATAAAATAAACCATGAACTATTCTTACATGCTTAGATCAAGGATAAGTACCTGGAGATGAAAAAGAAAAAAAGATTTAGGGATTAGCAACCACAAAGCAAAGGTCAGCAACAGTAACACCCAGATTCAATTACGAATCGCAGACTCAAATTGAAATAACATCCCAAACACAAATAAAGCTCAAAATCTGCCTTCTAAAACTAAACTAATCCACTTCAAACCATTGAATTAAAGGAAATCAAAACTTTAGAAATAAAAAAAAAGATCAATGAAACAATATTTTTTCATGATTTTCAGCTATTTGCAAAATTTTCTTCTCTTAGCTCTCCTAGGTCTCTCTTGAGTCTATTTTTTCTTCTCCCTTGCAAAGCAAGTTTGGGTTGCCTTTATAGGCAAGGGACTAGGGCAACATCAAATTTTCTTTTTTAAACTCTACCCTTTTTTATTTTTATTTTTTATTACTTGACCCCTCATTTATTGACTTGTTGGTCAAGCTAACCAACTACAAGTCTGATATTTAATTAAAAACCCCACTAGAAACTTTCTATTTCTGTTATCAAAGATTCCTTAATCTAGACTACCCAAATTACCCCTCAAACCCCTGAAATTTACATTGGGTAGGCTACATGGGTCAGGACTGACCCAAAGCCCAAATGGTGGTTTGAATGACCATGGGTCACAAACGGGTAAGGCCCAAAGTTCAGGTATCAATCAAAAAGTAAATGGCAACTAAAATAAAAGGGCCCAAGGATTGAGTCCAAAGAACTCAGGTGATTCAAACGAACAAGTTAATTCACCTATTAGCAACTATAAACAAATAAATTCAAACAAAATAATTCAACAGACTACCTAACAGTTTTTGATACTAACTTATGGAAAAAAATACAAAAAAATGAAATAATTTCAATCTTTCAATGAAATTAACAGGAATTGATTCAAGAACTATTGTTATGCGAGATTAAACTTCTGAGGACCAAAACAAAAGCCAAACGAAAAAAAAGGAAGAACATAATTGGAGGAGGAAACAGGAGAAAAGAAAGAGAACGAAAAGAATACCTCTAAGCCACTAAAACCCTAACCAACTCCGATTTGATTCAAAATAGGTATAACCATATGTTCTCAATGAGAACAAATGGTAAACACCCATTTCAAAACCTATCACTTGAAAGCCTGATAGATTTGCTTCTTCCTTAATTTCACATTCAAGAAAAAATCGGTTTGGTGAGGATTTATGGAGAAATGGTGGTGGATTAGGGTTAAGGGAAGGGTAAGGTTTGCATGGATGAAATATAGGGTGGAATAGAGGTGGCGCCGTCGCCGGAGAAATTGTGACGGTGCTAGGGTTTCGATTTTCAAATGAAGATTCGGGGGGTTCCAGGGGGTTTTGAGGAAAAAGGAGTGCGGATCTGGGATGGGGAGGTGAAAATGGGTTTGTCGTGTAATTTTTGTTGGGATTGGAGACTCACCGCCGTCGTGGGCGATTTCCGACGACGGTTGGGATGGGATTAGAGTTGCGTCTCTGAAACAAGGGGGAACAAGAGAGATGAGTGAGAGGGGGTGAGGAATTTTAGACATATATGTATTATGACACCCATAGTTCATATCCGTTGGATTAGGGGAAATCAACGGTCGAGATTGGATAGAAGTGAAACGGGGTCATTTGGTCAATAGAGGGGGCTGGACCGTTGGGGCATGGATATTTGGATGGGTTTGGGCAAATTGGGGCAGGCCTGGTCGGGTATTTGGGGTTTGGGACTGGAATAATTAACCTCAAATGGCCCAAAAACTGAGATCTTTTTTCTTTGTCCTTTCTTTCATTTTTCTTTCTTTTTTTTGTTTTTTTATTTTTCTAATTTCTTTTAAATTCTTTTAAATTGAAATGAAATAAAAAGAAACCTAAATTAATCCCTAATCAAATTATCCTATCAAGTTAAATTAATTACTACATCTAACACTTATTACACCTAATTAAAACCAAATTAAACGAAATACTACCAAAATTCCAAACTAAAATTAAAATGTGAAAATAAACTGTTTTTTGTGTGATTTTCCTTCTTTGTAAAATAAATACTTACTAATTAGTTCTTAGAAAAATGCAAAGTCAAAACCTAAACGCAAATGCAATATATTTTTTTATATTTTTTACCAATTAAAATGCACAGACAAAGATGCATACAATTAACAAAAAATGCCGCGAAAATCCACTAAATTGCAAAAACTGAAAGAAATTATATTTGAATTTATGGGAGTAAGTCATATAGGGCAAAATTTGCGTGCTCACAGCTGCCCCTCTTTGCTCGAAAACAGAAGAGTGTTTGTGCAAAGATAAAGTGAGCGGATACGAGCGATTTTTGCCCGTTTGAATACTCTGTGGGAAGCATTTTTGAAAGATTTGACCGCACCCTGCTTCGGAGGTTGCCTACATATCCTTGGCTAAAAATAAATCAGGTCAATGTACTTCAGAAATGTTTGGCAGCTGGGACTACCATGAAGCTGTGATTTCACTGTTGCTGTTGTTGCTGCTGCTGTTGCTGTTGCTGCTACTGCTTACTGAACCCCTTATTACACTATGTCAAAAATAAAAAGAAGCTAGACTAAACTACGGTCTATGAATTACAAATCCTATCTATCTCTTCAAGCTTGATCTTGCAGCTTTTGTTCTCATGCTGACTTGTATTCTTCCGGTGAAATTCCTCTGTTGTCGACTTGAATTATAATCTGCGATATTTTACTTTTCTTCGGATGGATGCCTGACTGCCAACTTGAACTACACTTTGAGATGCTTTCCCTTTCTCCAGGTGGACGCCTGACTACCGAAATATGTTTTGAGATGTTGCCCTTTTCTCCAGGTGGACGCCTGACTGCCAAACTATATTTTGAGATGTTGCCTCTTTCTCCAGGTGGACACCTGAATACTGAATTTGAATTGTATTCCCTTGCTCTCCAGGCAGGCTCCTGACTACTGAACTTGAATTGTATTTTGAGTTGTTTCCCCTTTCTCTAGGTGGGCACCTGACTGACAAATTGTATTTTGAGATGTTGCCCCTTTCTCTAGGTGGGCATCTGAATGCTGAATTTGAATTGTATTCTCTTGCTCTCCAAGTGGGCTCCTGACTACTGAACTTGAATTGTATTTTGAGTTGTTGCCCCTTTCTCCAGGTGGGCACCTGGCTGCTGAACTTGATCTGTATTCCCCTGCTCTCCAGGAGGGCTCCTAACTCCTGAACTTGAATTTATTCCCCGCTCTCCAGGTGGACTCCTGATTGCTAAATTGAATGTATTCCTTGCTTTCCAGGCGGGCCCCTGATTTTTGAACTCAAAATGTATTCCCATTCTCTCCAGGTGGGCTACTGATTGCTAAACTTGAATGTATTCTCTGCTCTCCATGCGGGCTCCTGATTGCTAAACTTGAATGTATTCCCTGCTCTCCAGGCGGGCTCCTGACTGCTGACTTGAAATGTATTCCCATACTCTCCAGGCGGGCTCCTGATTGCTAAACTTGAATGTATTCCCTACTCTTCAGGCGGGCTCCTGATTGCTGAACTTGAATGTATTCCCTGCTCTCCAAGCGGGTTCCTGATTGCTAAACTTGAATGTATTCCCTGCTCTCCAGTCGGGTCCCTGATTGCTATACTTGAATGTATTTCCTGCTCTCCAGGTGGGCTCCTGATTGCTAAACTTGAATGTATTCCCTACTCTCCAAGTGGGCTCTTGATTGCTAATCTTAAATGTATTCCCTACTCTCCAGGCGGGCTCCATATTGCTAAACTTGAAATGTATTCCCATGTTCTCCAGGCGGGCTCCTCATTGCTAAACTTGAAATGTATTCCCATGTTCTCCAGGCGGGCTCCTAACTGTTAAACTTGAATGTATTCCCTCCTTTCCAGGCGGGTTCCTGATTGCTAAACTCAAAATGTATTCCCATGTTCCCCAGGCGGGCTCCTGATTACTGAACTCAAAATGTATTCTCATGCTTTCCAGGCGGGCTCCTGATTGCTAAACTTGAATGTTTTCCCTGCTCTCCATGTGGGCTCCTGGTTGCTAAACTTGAATGTACTCCCTGCTCTCCAGGCAGACTCTTCTTTGCTAAACTTGAATGTATTCCCTGCTCTCCAGGCGTGCTCCTGATTGCTAAACTTGAATGTATCCCCTTGTTCTCCAAGTAGGCTCCTGACTGCTGACTTGAACTATTTCTCCCTGTTCTCCAAGCGGGTACCTGATTCCAATAAAAATAGATAAAACAAAGGAAATTTTCTACCCAATTTTGTTAGTTGGGAACATATGTGAGTGTTAAACTGAATTTTCTACCATTATTGAAAGCTAGGTCCTATTATCCACGGAGGTCCTGACAACTCTTAATTGAACGGCAATTGTAAACCTAAGTTATATCTTCTAAAGATATTACTTCCACTAAGTCATGTTACCTAAAAAGGTCTTAAAACTACATCTTATTATCCAGGAAGGTCCTGAATCAAATCCAGTCTTATCTTAAAAGTGACAATTTTACGGCTGAATTATGCTACCCTACAACAGAATTCACGTTACATCTTATTATCTAATAAAAATCTTAAAACTAGGTCCCATTATTGGGGGGGGGGGGGTCCTAAAAACTCCTAATTAAATCCTATCTTAAACATGCAAACTTTGAAGCCAACTTACATTTCTTTATGCTAAACTATGTTATTCATGATTGTTTTGAAATTTAACTACGTCCCATTCTCCAAGAGGGTCCTGAGAGTTTTACGGTCAAACCTGTTTGGTGTTTGCTCTTCCCCTAATGAGAGTTCCTCCAAAACAAACGAAAATTTTTTCCCCTGTTTCAATCAAAGAAAAATTTGTCAATTTAAAATGTGGTTAGTTGATGGCATTCTTGCTGAAGATGTCTCCACTGCCGTGCTTCATTTTGACCTGCTTCCCCGAACTGGCCTTGCGCTGCTTGACTTCTGACTGACCTCAAACCTCATGGCCTTTGATGACCCGAGTGTTCTATACCCAAACTGTTGTTTTACATCTTTAACCCCTTTATCTGAACCTTTGCATCTTCCATGACATTACCAAATTATTCCACCGATGAAACTTCCGGTGACTCCTTATATCCCATTTTACATCCTGCTATCTTTGGTATTCTCTGGCAACACTGTGCTTTGCATTTTTAGAAGTTGGTAGTGAGCTTTGAAATCCTTTCTTATTTGCTTTGAACAAGAATGACATTGGAACATTTTAGAGAAACAAAACCCCAAAAAAATGAAATGCAATGACCGTGAGAGTTAAGGATAAAGAAAATCCAAAACCGGATGACTTGCTAAGAAGGAGAAGGAAAAGAGACTTATCTGAGTGGAACAGCTGGCACCAATGATCATGACATGCATTTTGGATTAACCAGCCCAGTTCGTCCAACCAACCATCATTCAATTTCCATACTTTGTTGCCCCGAAATGCCAAAAACTTGATTGCTTCACCCAAACCTTAACAGTGTTCATCCTGCGGTGACCTAAAATGTTTTCACCAATAGAATTCTCTCATTTGTTCATCTCTCAATTCACTTTTTCCTTAAGGTACCCATGAGGGTTTTCACCAATAAGACTCTAATTTTTTATTTCTCTCAGCTCCCATCTCCTTACGGTGCCCGTGAGGGTTTTCACCAATAAGACTCTCATTTTTCATTATTTTCTTGCTCGGATCGAAGTGTTGCCCTTGATACAAATCACCTCTTCTTGCTTGATTTGGCATTTCTTGAAGACCGATCAGAAGGACTTTCTTCTGACCGTAATGTGGGCTTTTGGATAAGGTTAGAAAGAAAGGGTATTAAAGGCTCAAAACAATTCAAATGGATTTAAAATTACAACTTTCAGAATCATATTTCTTACAACAACCGCAACTTTTGCCCCTATTTCTTGCTTTGGGACTTTTGGATTTTTATTTTGATGGGACTAAACCGTGAGGCTGCCTATGTTTCCTTAAAAGAAATCAGGTCAAACGTAGTTCGTGTCATAGGAATTACTTTGTTGTAGTGATTTTCTTTCCCTTTTCTTCCTCTTACTCTTCTTCTCTTTTCTTTCTTCTTTTTCTTCTTGCTGTTTTGTTATTTTTCCTTTCCCTTTTTTTTCTCTTTTTCTTCCTTTTTTCTTTTTTTTCATTCTTTTCTTTTCTCTCTTTTTCCTTTACTTATCTTTCACGCTTGTACTTCTAATGCTTGTTACTGATTCTGAAAGAGGGGTATGAAAGAAAATCAATAAGGCTCAAAGGGCGTAACAAAGGATAAAATGTTTAGATAGAAGAACAAAAATGCCTTCATTATTCCAATTTTCAAAATATGCCAAGTACAAACAAATACAATTAAACTAAAGAAGATCATACATAATATCTCTTGACCGCATCGGAATTGATGGCCATTTCTACACACTTCCCTTCTATGTCTGTTAAATACAAAGCACCATTGGACAACACTCTCGTCACGATGAATGGCCCCTGCCAATTTGGGGCGAACTTGCCTTTGGCCTCAGCCTGATGTGGAAGGACATGTCTCAATACTTGCTGACCCACTTCGAACTTCCGTGGACGCACCTTCTTATTATATGCTCTTCCCATTCTCTATTAATACAATTGGCCATGACACACTGCTGCCAATCTTTTCTCATCGATCAAACTCAACTGTTCCAAGCGGGTTTTGACCCATTCATCATCATCAATTTCAGCTTCTGCGACAATCCGAAGGGATGGGATTTCCACCTCCGCAGGTATCACTGCGTTGGTGCCCTACACCAACAAGTAAGGAATCGCCCCTACTGAAGTACGAACAGTATTGAAATAACCCATCAATGCAAAAGGCAGCTTTTTATGCCGCTGACTAGAACCCTCCACCATTTTCCGAAGTATCCTCTTTATATTCTTGTTGGCCGCCTCAACTGCTCTGTTTGCCTTGGGACGGTAAGGGGTGGAATTGTGATGTGTAATCTTGAATTGCTAACATACCTCTTTCATCATATGACTATTGAGATTAGCCCCATGGTCTGTAATGATCACTTTTTGTATCCCAAACAGACAAATGATATTTGACTGCACAAAATCGACCACCCCTTTCTTATTCACGGACTTGAACGTTTTGGCCTCAACCCACTTGGTAAAATAGTCAATGGCTACCAGAATAAACCTGTGCCCATTTGATGTTGGAGGCTCAATTGGCCCAATGACATCCATGCCCCATGAAATAAAAGACCATGGTGCAGACATTGTATGCAATACTGATGGTGGAGAGTGAATCAGATCTCTATGCACTTGACACTGATGACACTTGCGCACAAAACTGATACAATCTCGCTCCATAGTAAGCAAATAATAACCTGCTTGGAGCATCTTCTTTTCCAACATGTACCCACACATATGCGGTCCACAAACTCAAGAATGTACCTCGGTCATGATAGATGTGGCCTGTCTGGCATCTATGCATCTTAACAACCCAAGATCTGGAGTTCTTTTGTACAATACCCCTCCACTGAAGAAAAATTCACTTGCCAACCATCGAATTGTTCTCTTTTGATTGCCTATGGCCTTTACTGGATACACTCCCATTTTGATGTATTCTTGGATATCGTGGAACCATGACTCACCATCAAGTTCTTCGTCCACCACATTATAATAACCATGCTGATCGCGGACCTAAATCTGCAAAGGGTCCATATAAGCCTTATCTGGATGATGCAACATCGATGCCAAAGTAGCCAAAGCATCATCAACCTCATTATGAATCCACGGAATGTGCTTGAACTCTATTGATTTAAACCATTGACAAAGATCATGCAAACATTGTCGGTACGGTATAAGCTTCAAATCTCGTATTTCCTATTCCCCTTGGATCTGGTGCACTAGAAGGTCCGAGTCACCCATGACCAAGAGTTCCTGGACACCCATGTCTACAGCCAACCTCAAACCCAAGATACATGACTCATATTCAGCCTTGTTATTGGTACAGTAGAAACGAAGCTGAGCCATAATAGGGTAGTGTTGCCCTGTTTCAGAAATAAGTACCACTCCTATCCCAATGCATTTCATGTTGGCAGCCCCATCAAAGAAAAGTTTCTATCTCGGCTTCTCAACTTGTTCCAACTCATCGACATGCATTACCTCTTCATCAGGGAAGTATGTCTTCAAAGGTTCATATTTTCCATCTACCAGGTTCTCATCCAAATGGTCGGCCAATGCCTGAGCTTTCATCGCAGTCCGAGTGACATAAACGATATCAAATTTTGTGAGCAAGATCTGCTACTTTGCAAGCCTCTCTGTGGGCATAGGCTTCTGAAAAATATAGTTCAACGAATCCAACAGAGAGATGAGGTAAGTAGTATAAGATGACAAACAATGTTTCAACTTTTGTGCTACCCAAGTTAGGGCGCAACACGTCCTCTAAAGCTGAGTGTACTTAACCTTGTAAGATGTGAACTTCTTGCTGAGATAATAGATAGCCTCCTCTTTCTTTCCAGTGATGTCATGCTGACCCAACACACAACCAAACGAATTGTCCAAAACTGTCAAATACAGAATCAAAGGCCTCCCTGGTTCTGGCAGGACCAATACCGGTGGGTTTGAAAAATTCCCCTTTTGTCTTATCAAAAGCCTCTTGACACTCTTCTGTCCACTTGACCGCAACATCCTTCTTTAACAGCTTGAAGATAGGCTCGCACGTTGTCGTAAGCTGAACAATGAACCTGCTGATGTAATTCAGCCTCCCTAACAAACTCATCATCTCAGTCTTGTTCCTTGGAGGTGGTAATTCTTGGATGGATTTGACCTTCGATGGGTCTAATTCAATAACTTGACGGCTATCTATGAATCCCAACAATTTTCCAAATGTAACATCGAAAGCGCATTTTGCAGGATTGAGCTTAAGATTGTACTTGCGAAGCCTTTGGAAGAACTTCCTCAGATCTCTGATGTGGTCAGACTGCTTCCTGGACTTTATAATTACATCATCCACATAAACCTCGATCTCCTTATGTATCATGTCGTGGAATATGGTTGTCATTACCCTCATGTAAGTTGCCCCAAAATTTTTCAAACTAAATGGCATGACCCGATAGCAGTACTTTCCCCATGGCGTGATGAATGTTGTCTTTTCTGCATCTTCCTCATCCATTAAGATCTGGTGATAGCCCGCATAACAATCCACAAAAGAACAAATCTCATATTTGGCATAATTTTCAATCAATACATAGATGTTCAGCAGTGGGAAGTTATCCTTTAGGCTAGCCTTGTTGAGATTATGGTAATCAACGCACACCCTGGTCTTACCATCCTTCTTCACCACAAGCACAACGTTTCCTAACCATGTGGGATACCGCGTGACCTGAATGACTTTTGCATCAAATTTCTTGGTGACCTCTTCTTTGATTTTCACACTCATATCAGTTTTAAATTTCCTCAGCTTCTGCTTGATAGGAGGAAATGCCGAGTCAGTGGGCAATTTGTGAACCACCAAGTCAGTGCTTAGAATTTCCATGTCATCATATGACCATGCAAAAACATCTTTGTAATCGAACAATGCCTTAATTATCTCCTCTCTGAGCTAAGGTTCAAGATGGACACTTATTTTGGTTTCCCAGGCATTATCTTGATCCCCTAAGTTGATTGCTTTTGTATCATTTAGGTTAGGTTTGGGTTTTTCTTAAAAATGACTTAATTCTTTACTGATCTCTTCAAAGGCCTCATCATCATATTCCACCTAATCATCACACTAAATTTCTTGTATTATTATTTTAGAATTAGATTAGATTTTAAGACTGGGCCGGAGATTCCTCATGCATGTCATGTCACTGAAACCGGCATAAAAAGGACTGTACAAAAATAAAAGAAAAACAAAATAAAACTATCAGGAATAAAAAAGAAGGGAAATTTCATTTCATTAAAGATAACAAGGTTTAACACATCCAAATGGACAGAACATAGAATCTGAATTACAACACTGGAATAATCCAGATTAAACTAAAAGAAAAATCAAAGCCGATTACCAAGACTCCCTACGAGTAGGAAGAGGAGTAGCTTCCCAATTGTTTATCTTTGCACTGGCCCCACAAATTGCACATCCACCTTGCTCGATCCCTCTCCAACTTCTACCATGTTTACCTTGTCGAACAACTTTTCAAACCTTTCAAGCAACTCTTTAGCAGGACCAACCACAGAACCGGGCATTATTGTTACTAGGCGCTTCTTGGTACCAGGCCTGACAAATGAACGGGAGAAACGTGGGACAAGTTTTGGAAGAACTCATGCCCTTTGTTTCAACTTTCTGGCTCGCCTTATGTTCGCAGCTGTAGGCTTGAACCCCAAACCAAAAGTATCTAAGTTGTTGGGGAGAGACACCAGCTGTACGATACCTTGCAGAGACGTACCCAAACCCTTGCCAAATACAAAACCATTCTTCAATACTTCGGAGGCTACCATGACTAATGCGGTTGCCACTTTTATAACTGGAACACATTCCCCTTCTGGGATTATCTCGACTGACATTGTGTCAAAAACCTAATAGACTCATGGCCCCTTATTGACTTCAACTTCGATGAAAGGTATAATGGCATCACTCTGAGCACACAAACTATCCTCACCCTGCACCACAATTTCCTATCTATCCCATTCAAATTTAACCATCTAGTGCAGGGTAGACGGCACTGCCTTGGCGGCATGAATCCAGGGTCGGCCTAGCAGAAGATTATAAGAAACTGCCACATCTAGCACCTGGAACTCCATAGTAAATTCAACTAGCCCTATTGTCAGCTACAGCACTATGTCCCTGACTGAATCTTTCCCTCCACCGTCGAACCCCCAAACACAAATGCTATTTTTGTGAATTCTTTCATTATCCACCTTCAATTTGACCAGGGTGGAGAGAGGGCAAATGTTTGCACTGGACCCATTATCAATAAATACCTGGGTAACCACGAAATCTTCGCACTTCATCGTAAGATAAAGGGCTCTATTATGCTCAGTACCCTCCATGGGCAATTCATCATCAGGAAAAATGACTCTATTTACCTCAAAAATCTTGTTTGCTATCTTTTCCAGATGGTTTACAAAGATCATGTCAGGAACGTGGGCCTCATTCAAGATTTTCATTAATGCCCGACGGTGCTCGTCCGAATGGATTAACAATGAGAGTAATGAGATCTGAGCAGGGGTCTTCTTCAACTGCTCTACAATATAATAGTCCAACACCTTCATCTTCCTCAAGAATTCTGCTGCCTCTTCTTCGGTCACAACCTTCTTCACTAACAATGGGTTATCTTTGGAGGTTTTGGCTTTTCTTAACTCCTCTAGGGCAAAGCATCGCCCCGATCGAGTCAAACCATGAGTCTCGCAGACTTTTTCTTTAACCTCTTTTCATTGGTAAGTCACTATCATTCAGCCATAATTCCAAGGGACAGCCTTGTTGTTGATTATTGGGAGCTGAGTTACTAGTTTGATAATAACATGCTCTGTGCGAGCTCCCTCCACGACTACAACAGGCTTCTTTACTGCCCCTGGTACTACCACTTTTTCTTTTCCCTATTTCACTGCAACACCGCTTGAGGCTTCCTTCTCAATTAACAAAATTGATTTACTGTATGTCCCTTTTAACTTGATCATCGACTTCCCACTAGTTAGCTTTTCACTCGGCCTGACTTCACTGGACCTGATCATCATTACAGTCTATGATGGCTTCTTAGGCTCTCCTCCTTTGTGCACTATCTCAATCATATTGGTCTCATGATGGGCCGGCAATCATTATGGTTGATATTAGGCACTTCCGGGACTTGAACCTCAATCTGATGGGTATCAATGAGCTCTTGAATAGCTGTTTTCAATTTCCAGCATTTCTTTGTGTCATGTCCCGGAGCCCCTGAACAATATTCACAACTCACTGAGTGGTCAAGATTTCTCGAAGTGGGATTTGGCAGCTTAGGCTCAATTGAATTCAACATACCCAATTGTCTCAACCTATGGAATAGACTAGTATATGATTCTTCCAATGGAGTGAAAATCTTATGTTTTTGCAATATCTCATTCTTGAAGGCTTGATTTGGTCGGAAACCTATTCCAGGGGGATTTTTGTAGGCTTTTAGGGGCGGATGGGTACCTTGTGGATCTGTGTAGGTATTCTGTGGGGTTGGTGCACGCCATTGTGCGTGTGCAGGAGGCTAAGTGTATGTTTGAGCATGATGGACAGAGAAGTGGGATCTGGTGGTAGGTAGTAGTGTTGTGGTGGGCTATAAGGAGTGTGGGGGTAAGTTTGGAGGTGGGGTCGAGGCTGGTTATAGTAAGGTGATGGGCCCGTGGACTAAGCTCTTGACTCAATTGTTGCAACGTCCTCTTTATTCTTCTTTCCCAATACACCCCCTGTGCTATTTTGAATGGCCTGGGTGGTTGCCTTAATTGTGAATAACTCGTGATTTTGTTGGATTTGAGTCCTTCCTCTACCATGCTTCCCATTTTTACCTCTTTATTAAAGGATTTCCCTATCGCTGATACCAAGTGACCGAAATAAGTTGGCTCTAAGGCCTACAAGAAACAATCAATCATTTCACGCTCTTTCATTGGAGGGTCAACCCTCAGTGCTTGCTCTCTCCAACGGAAGCCATATTCTCTAAAACTCTCCCCAGGATTCTTTTGAATCTTCATCAATGACAGACGGTATGGGACAATTTCAACATTATACTGAAAATGGCAGGCAAATACTTGGGCTAGATCATCCCAAGTGTAACACCGACCATGATCTTGTTGGGTGTACTATTCCAAAGCTGAGCCACTTAAACTTTGACTGAAATATGCCATCAGTAATTCATCTCTCCCGCCTGCTCCTCTTATCTTGCTACAAAAACCTCTCAGATGTGCCACTGGATCACCATGGCCGTCATACAAGTCAAATTTGGGCATCTTAAACCCTACTGGTAGTTGGACATCTGTGAAGAGACATAGGTCTTTATATGTCACACTTACTTGACCACCTAGCCCCTACATATTCCTGAAAGATTGTTCCCAGCTTTTGACTTTCCTAATCATCTCCTCCTGCTCGGGATTCTTAGATGGCTTCTCAGTTTTTGTTGAGAGATCAAAATGATGAGTGTAAGAACATGGTTCTAGCACTTTAAAGGTAGGTTCTGGTGGATAATAACGGTTTTCGTGAGTTTGGAATAGAGGCTCACTGGAAGATCAGTGTAATACAGCAGGTGGAGGTGCCACAAAAACAGGAGTGATTGGTAGAGGGGGGTATGGGACTTGTTTGGGTGGTGGAGCTGGGGGTGTTTAGGAAGTGGTGCCATAGAATTGTTGGTAGGTGGAAAAGGCTTGAGATGAGTTCACAGTAGGAGGATCCTGATGTTGAGCCAATGGTAGGATATAAGCAGGGTTGGCGAGATAAACCGGTGGTGGATGCCCCTTTGACCAGTCCTGGTACATTTCAGCCATTTGTTGCTTCAGCTTATGCATCTCTTCTTTCATCACATTAACATCCAATTCTTCCACCTCTCTTGACGGATCGACGATACTCGCCTCTAGTTCTTGGTTGGCCATGTTCAGCTTGTCCTTAGACCAGGTATTGTAGGAATGAGTTTCCAGAATGCCAATCAACCAACCACCTGCTTGGACTCAAAATCAACAACAACTTTATTAGTGGTTAGGGCTTTAACAGATTGGTAACCGCACATTTTGGGGCAGGAATGCACCTAAGTAGCTAACCGTTTCTATTATGCCTTTGATCGGTTGCATGCGTCATCCTGGCTTTCCTTATTTCCATTTGTAACTTCTATTTCTTTTTCTTTTCTTTTCCTTCTTTTTCTTTTCTCATTCTTACCTTTGCTTTGTCTTTTGTTTTTATCCTCTCATTCCTCCCTCTTGTTTTGCCATTGTTTCTTTCTCTCGGTTTCTTATTTTCTCTCTTTTCTTTGCTTTTCCTCTCTTGTTTTTCCTCTTTTTATCTTTTTCCTTATTTGATTACGGTCGAATCCTATAGAGATTGCCTACGTATCATGACCCTGCATAAATCAGACCAAGCGTAGTTCTTGGGGATATAAAGGAAAAATAAATAACAAAATATTTTGGGATTTTCAATTTTTCATAAAAAACCAATACTTTGATTACAAAAACTGACAGACTCAAAAGAAACTAACAGACTCTGAAAAGATGAACATACAGACTCAAAAGGACGAACAGACTCAAAACAAACTGACAAACTTTAACAGAAAAAATTACAAACTCAAGCAAAGATCACGAATACATTAATGCCTCGAATTCTCCTGGGGCCCGCAGTGCATCGTTCGGCCTCGCCACGGGCCTATATGCAAGAACCCCGTGGAGCCTCTCCAAATGACTCATAATTTTTCGGACAAATGTCATCACCGCCGCAAAGAAAGTGGTGCAGGTCATATCCTCACATGCTTGGCACTTCACAACAATATAATCGACAATGGCCCTGATCCTCTCTCTGATCCTACCCTTCTCCTAAAGCAGACGCCCGACCTGCCGATTACGGGCTTCTAACACCTGAGTGTCATGGAGATGTTGGTTTTGCAACTGGTTCACTTCCTCCTCCATCTGAGCCATCAATTCATAACAGTGTTCCCTTTCAGCTTTAAAATCCTTGGCTTGATTGATCAGTTTGTTCTCGACGGTGATGACCCTTTTCTTTAACCCCGCAACCTCACTGTCATATTGCTTTTTTAACTGCCTAACCAGGCGTGCTCGTTCTTCCGCATTCTTAGCCAACTATGTTCTAGACCTGGCCAGTTCATTCTCTGTTTTGCTCAAATCAAAACCATAATCATCCACTTTCTGCCTAAGGTTCTTTATAAGTTTTTCATCCCTTAAACTCCTGCGGGATTTTCGGCTGCTATTTTTATTTCTCAAATTTGAGCTCGAAGGGCTTCATTTTTTTTGCTAGCTTCTTCTTTTCACCCTCATCGGCTGTGGCTTGCAAACTATTTTCAAACTGAAGGTCCCAGGTCTGCTTTTCCAACTCTCCTATTTTGGCCCTGTACTCTTTCTCTTTGGTCAACCAAACCCACTGTTCTTGTGATGCCTCAATGAATTCCTGAATGTGAGGCTTTTTGGCTCTTCTTTCTGGTTCAGCTCTTGTAGTGTTCTTCTTTTTATATTAGGAAATATAGGCGAGTGAGACCTTGCCTCTAGATAGGTCACACACTCAAGTGTTCATTGTCAAATACGGGCACTCGTTCCAAATAGAATGAACTGTTTCTACATGAAATTGTCCATTGGAGCTCACCTCGACTGCATGAATACTAAGATCTTCATCTGGATGCACTATCTGATACCTTCCCAATTGTCTTATTACCCGGTATGGAGCGTAAGTCTGAATGCCTCGAAGACCCATTAGGAGGAAGTAAGGACCAGTGGCGAGCATATTTCTTCAACAGGAAGCCAACTTAATGTCCACTCTATTTGCCCCGTAGTGATGGAGCGAAGGCGGGATACCCAATCTCCAAACCGTTCCGGCAACTTGAACCCTGAAATCCTTGTTTCAAAATCTTCAACGAAACTTTTCTCATCGGACCCGTAACTCATATACTGAGGGCGGTGAAACAAGTGGTCGATCATCCATATCTGTAATAGCAAATTGCATCCCTCGAAGAAATCTGCCCCAGCTCTACAAGCTATGAGAGCCCGGTATATCTCAGATATTATCATGGGGGTAAGGGTGCTTTTTGCATTGGTAATCAAGACTTTAACAACTCCAGCTACCCACAAATCAATATTACCATCTTTCCAAGGAAACACCACAAGGCCTAAGAAAGCCACCATGAAAGCGAAACGTATGCTCCTCCCATTTTGCTCGGTTCCCTTTGCTACAAACCCCGCTTTTAGGGTTGTTGAATCCTCCTACATGCCCGTACCTCTTGTATATAAAATGTAGAGTGGAAAAACCATCCTCCAACTCGGAATATGGGACTCCCTTTCTCATCTTTAGCAAATCCATGAATTTGTGAGAGTTAACGGCCCTTGGAGCGATCAAATACTTATGCCTTAGACCTTCAGTACTTCCCATATAGCCTGCTATCTCCTCCAAGGTGGGTGTGAGTTCACAATCCGAGAAATGCAAGACGTTGTAAGCTGGGTCCCAAAACTTAGCTAATGTCTTTATGATGTCTGCCCTAATCATTATCTTTAGCAAACCGGTGAGACCTCCCAAATGTAGCTTGACCTTATCTTGCTCCGATTTTCCAAAATCCTCCTACCACATATGCAACTCCAAAGGGATCTTGTTCATGATTGTTACTGGAAAACCTTGACCCGTGCTCATTTTGCACATTTATTAAACTGATTTTAATTAAGAGAAAAACTATAACTCATTTTGATTCAAGAAGGATAAAACCATTTTTCAAAAAGTTTATTTCAACTAAAATCCAGTTTTTGCAAATACGGACTTTCAGCACTTAGGGCAAGAAGATTTTAAGGTTGTTCCTGCTAACTGGCCAAAAAATTAAAAAAATAACCAAAAGTGGTTGTTCTTGCAAAAACAGCCGTCCAGCACCCTTTTAGGGACATTCAGCTATTTTGACAAAAATGGCATCACGTTGCTTATAAAAATAAAATTTTGTTCTTTTTGGGCTAATTTTGCAAAAATGGGAAGTTGGGACCGATGAGGGTTGCCAACGTATCCCACGGCCTGTGAGAATCAAACTGGCATAGTTCGGGCAAATAAAATAAAACCAACTATTTTTGAAAACAAAACCTTTTCTTCCCCTTGTTTTTTTTATTTTTCTCAAAAATTCGGCAGAGGTTCAGTATTATTTGGACATTGGTTTTTCTTTCAAAACAGATGATTACCCCCTCTTAACCCTCATACTGCTATTATCTTTTCCAAACTCTCCCCTTTTATTTAAAAAGTCGATCAGCATGCAAATCCAAAGTAGATGAATGCACAAGTAAGATACATTAGGATGGTCTGTTATTTTGGGTACACCTGTCCTAGACGAACCCAACCCCTGTGTTGAGTCCCTTAAGTCAAATGCACAGGATGCAGATAAGCGTTCCTTCTAGGGATCCGGCATCAGGCTGAGTTATTCTAGGTTTAAAATCTGGGTTTATTTGTTCTAGACCTGGCTTACCCGAGCGGACAACTCGAGCCGTGGGGGCTGCGTACCGGTAACCAAAAGATCCTATGGCTTTGCAACTTGTCCGAGCCTTGTCCTATTTGGGATATGAAACTAACAGAAAGAAGTCCCGACCACCGTGCACTCCTCGAGAGGGAGAAGAGAAGGGTTTCGTAGAAGTTTATATATACAGTTCAGATAATATCAATGTAGTAAAAAGCAACATTTAGCACATTTAGGCCCAAACATGTAATAAAAATCAGATAATAAATCCAAATACAAAAATTATTCCAAGCTCAAATTCTCGAACCCTGAACCGAAGTTCTTGGTTCTATTATCCCCAACAGAGTCATCAGAGCTGTCACACCTCTTTTTTTTTACTACACGCCCGGGAGGGAGTATAATAAGGAAGTTTTTCTAATGAAAGGACAATCGAAACGAGATTTATTTCAATTAAAAGATTTAGAGTCGCCACTTTGGATAATTATGGTGTCCCAAGTCACTAGTTCAAATCCCGAGTCGAGGAAAAATTTGACTCTGTATTATAGTCCGCGAACCAGAAATCTAGGTAAGAAATTGTGTTAACTTGGAACAAGGTGTTAGGCATTCCCGAGTTTCGTAGTTCTAGCACGGTCACTCAACTGTTATAATTGGCCTATTATCTGATTTTAATACATGTTTAGCCTATGGTTCAATTTTAATCTTATAGCCGCTTTTATTTGTTCTTTTAAAGAAAATTGCAACTTCATTTAAAATATATTTCAAACCACGTCACATAAATGTACCCACAGTCCAGAACACATTTTATCTAATGTTGAGATTTGGATTTGGGTCACATAAATATGCACCGAGTTTAGGAAGGTAATATTATTAAATATACGCGCCTAGAGCTACTACGCATTTTTACTTTATGAGGGCCATAGAAATTTGCTAAATGGCCTTCCTCGGATTCTAAGGATTTAAAATAAATTTAATTAAAACGTGGGCATGCAATGGCCATTTTGTTTTGCACAACACACCTCGATTAAACTCCTACATTAATTAGTTAATTTGCTCCCACCTATTAAAATAACCCTAAATTAATTTAAAATAATTGAAATGGTCTAGCATTGATTCCAAACAGCCATGGTCCCCTTTTAACAATTAGCCTAAAGCTGATCATATGTCAATCATTTAGAATCCATGAGACATACAAATATTCATCCACTTAGCCTCTAAGTTAAATATTTCAAAAGTAACGAACAACCAAACAATTAAAAAGAAAAATACTCAGCACTATACACTTAGCAAGTACTCATGCGAGCTTCTATCTTTTAGGCCTGATCACACAAAGATAATTTCATGCGCAGATGACATTTGCTCAAGCTAGGTGACTGACAAATAACAATTCTGCGAGTTAAACTAAAAATGCTAAACTGTAGTTACCTAACACTAAATGCTTATCACAGATCTAAAATTAACTGATGCATCTATCAATATATATCAATCCATTACCCATTCACTCTAACACATGGAAACTACTAGCCCTAACAATAGCTTCATTACAATTCCAATCTAAAACTCAAAGCCTTTCAACATAAATTCACATGAAACATGTTGAGAAAACAACTGATGCTACAAGCTAAGAAATAAACTATGAAAAAAGAAAATCTGGCAGCAGGAAAGCATGATCTTTATTTCCTCTTCAATAAAACAAACCATGAACTATTCTTATATGCTTATATCATGAGACATACAAATATTCAGCCACTTAGCCTCTAAGTTAAATGTTTCAAAAGTAACGAACAACCAAACAATTAAAAAGAAAAATACTCAGCACTATACACTTAGCAAGTACTCATGCGAGCTTCTATCTTTTAGGCCTGATCACACAAAGATAATTTCATGCACAGATGACATTTGCTCAAGCTAGGTGACTGACAAATAATAATTCTGCGAGTTAAACTAAAAATGCTAAACTGTAGTTACCTAACACTAAATGCTTATCACAGATCTAAAATTAACTGATGCATCTATCAATATATATCAATCCATTACCCATTCACTCTAACACATGGAAACTACTAGCCCTAACAATAGCTTCATTACAATTCCAATCTAAAACTCAAAGCCTTTCAACATAAATTCACATGAAACATGTTGAGAAAACAACTGATGCTACAAGCTAAGAAATAAACTATGAAAAAAGAAAATCTGGCAGCAGGAAAGCATGATCTTTATTTCCTCTTCAATAAAACAAACCATGAACTATTCTTATATGCTTATATCATGAGACATACAAATATTCAGCCACTTAGCCTCTAAGTTAAATGTTTCAAAAGTAACGAACAACCAAACAATTAAAAAGAAAAATACTCAGCACTATACACTTAGCAAGTACTCATGCGAGCTTCTATCTTTTAGGCCTGATCACACAAAGATAATTTCATGCACAGATGACATTTGCTCAAGCTAGGTGACTGACAAATAATAATTCTGCGAGTTAAACTAAAAATGCTAAACTGTAGTTACCTAACACTAAATGCTTATCACAGATCTAAAATTAACTGATGCATCTATCAATATATATCAATCCATTACCCATTCACTCTAACACATGGAAACTACTAGCCCTAACAATAGCTTCATTACAATTCCAATCTAAAACTCAAAGCCTTTCAACATAAATTCACATGAAACATGTTGAGAAAACAACTGATGCTACAAGCTAAGAAATAAACTATGAAAAAAGAAAATCTGGCAGCAGGAAAGCATGATCTTTATTTCCTCTTCAATAAAACAAACCATGAACTATTCTTATATGCTTATATCAAGGATAAGTACCTGGAGATGAAAAACAAAACAGGATTTAGGGATTAGCAGCCACGAAGCAAAGGTCAGCAACAGTACCACCCAGATTCAATTTCAAATTTCATACTCAAATTAAAATAACATCCCAAACACAAATAAAGCTCAAAATTTGCCTTCTAACACCAAACTAATCCGCTTCAAACCATTGAATTAAAGAAAATCAAAACTTTTGAAATTAGGTCTCTCTTGGGTCTGTTTTTCTTCTCTTAGCTCTCTTAGGTCTCTCTTGGGTCTGTTTTTTCTTCTCCCTTGCAAAGCAAGTTTGGGTTGCCTTTATAGGCAAGGGACTATGGCAACATCAAATTTCCTTTTTTCAACTCTATCCCTTTTCTAATTTTATTTTTTGCTACTTGATGTCGATGCCCTCTTTTTCTAACGGCGAAATCGGGTTTACGATATTTTGGCGGACAACTCTATTCCTTTTGGGAATTTGGATTTTGAGATTTAGAAGAGTAGCCACCTAATGATTAAGTGTATTAGGACACTAGGAAAATTAAAAGAAAAGAAGAACCAAAGAATAGGTAAGGGCTTGAAATTATCTCAGGGGGAAGGTGTTAGGCACGCCCCAAAATCCACTAGTGTGGTTCCCGGTCATGCTACAATTGTGACTTTAAAGCGAATAAATATACAAGATAACTTCCACATAACGGTAATAAGTAGGAATGTATAAAGGTCATCAAATAAACATGCTGAAGTTAGGGAATAGGTGGTTTCATAGTTGTTTAAAAGAATGTATAAGTGCAGAAAAATAGGGATCAAGTAACGAATGTAAATAATCAGACAAAGAAGTAAAATGGGCGGAAGTTTAAAAAGAAACAGTGCTGAAAACTAGACAATTAAAAGAGCTCTTGCATAATAAGTGAAAGAGTTTAAGAAAACTATACATCTTAAAAAAAATTCTGAAAAAAAGGAAGTGAACAAGTAAAGAGGAAAGGGGGTCCTAGGTTTATAAATAACATGGATCACCCCACACAACACCCGGTAACCATTTATACACGTGGTGTTATCGCGTGGTCATCATATACATATCTACCCTTCCCACCCTGTTAAGGTATTAAAATGCGGGATAGTATCGTTATATAATGCATGTTATTACCCGTCCCAAGCCTATCAGTCTCGAAGGCATTGAGACTACTAGTCCTAAAGAAAGAGGGTTGGGACTTTTCAGAGTTTCAAAAGGATAAAAGTCTAGACGACAAGCAAAAACACATAAACAGTTGGGGGAAACAAATAGAATTAAGGCTCACACAGGCCTCCTCACTTAAAAGAGAAAATATAGCATGACTTCAAATACTGGTTTAGTCTGAATTAAATTAAAAGCGTAGGCTGGGCTGATTCATCACATATTTCTCAGATGAGGAGTCCGAATTAGCCTTGTCTGGATGTAGTTTTTCAAAATTGGCACAATTAATTACCTAATAGTTTGCCTAAGTGAAAACTATAGTCATGACATCTAATAGAGCGTACTGATTAAGGAAAAGGTTGCTGGTTTTATAAACAAAAGATCTGCATATTTTGACGACCTTATGACTGATTTTAGGCTCGTAGATGAAATAGACGAAGCTGGTTCAGTTAATTATTCCTATAGGCATGATTTCTAATCGTAATTGGTTTTAAATGATTACATAAATGCAAGAGTCCTATAGGCATGGTATCTCGAGCGAAGTTGGTTATTTATTAAACCTGTGATTGTTTGCCTAGCAATATATATATGCAGAAGTGCAGAAACCAAAGATCATGATTTCTATATGCAGAACTTATATGCATAATTTCTAAAGTGCAGAAGTGCAGAACTTATATGCATAATTTCTAAAATGCAGAAGTATAAAAAACTTATAGGCATAGTTTCTACGATGCAGAAGTGCAGAAAAGCATATAGGCATAATTTCTACGATGCAAAAATGCAGAAAATCTTATAGGCATCAGTTCTAAAATGCAGAATGCAAAATTTATAAAAAAAATCATAGGCAAATTTTCTACCCTTTGCATGCATTCATCCCCATCCCTTTTCACTAGTCATCCCCAATCGTTATTACAAACTATTATAGACCCAAATGAATCAGAAAAAAATAGTAAAATTACATCAAAAGTTCTAGCTACATCCAAACAGCCTAATTCAGTCCCAAAGTCCAACAATATGAGATAAACCAACTTTAAGGATCAGGTTTCCAAAAACCTTTCTCATATTTGGGATGTGTCAAAGTTCCCAAGAGTCTCAAAGGGCTCCGAGCAGTGCTTACACCCCAAACACATTGCAGAATTAAGATCATAGTGCAGTGTGTAAATGTCAGCCCTCAGATGTCCAAGTTTAGAGGGAACTCAAGGTCCCAAAGCAAGGCTCATAAGAGAGGGCCGGAACTTAAGGGTCTAAGAATAAGTCTAAGTGCATAGAGGGGGAATCATGGAGAGTCATGGCAGGCTAGTGGTCATGCCCAGCAATTGGGAATGCTGGCACACCCCTGACCAGCCTGTTAGCCAACTTAGGAGTCAGGATCCATTATGAATCAGGTTATGGCTTGGGCAGTAATCAGGATACTGCCAAGCCAAGAACCTTAACTCAAACACATAGAAAGGAATAAGGGGTAGGGATTCACAATAGAAAAGGCAAGGAAGGAACATAATTAGCACAAATCCCTGAACACAAGCAGCAAAGTAAACAAGGATGCTGAAATTGTAAAGTAAACACATAGGGGTGAGGCAGAAAATTAAATAAAAGACATACCAGTTTCAAAGGAAAACAAGTAAAAAAATAATAGTCTTTAAAAAGCCAAGTTGCAAGCACAGCAATTCCAAAAGGTCTCAAGCAATGTAGAGTGTTGAATTCAAATTAGTAAGGTAAATGTTTGAGTTGAAAGTACGAATATCAAGGTATTGAACTTGAAGTATAGATGCGAAAGTATTCAATTAGGAGTGTAGATGTAGTATTCGGTCTGTTTAAAGTGCAGAAGTTCAATCTCTTTTATAGTTCAAAGAGAACCAGTAAGAAGGGTAAAGAAATCATTGAAATCAGTCTCCCTTTGGTTAAAGGATTCTCATTCCAACGGGTAGAAATTAGTTAAGGAAAGAAATTTCTAATTCAACCTTTCAAAGTAGCATAAAAGGGGTAAATACATAGAAGTTATTTAAGGAAAATAGTCAATGGTACACGGTTTGTTCCAAATATGGTAAGGGAATCAACTAAACAGCCATGAAACCAAAAATTGCAAGTTTAATTGAATGAACTAAGTCAAGAAAGGTAAAGGAGGTTCAATCGAAGGAAAATCAGTGATAGTTTATCAGCGTTTAATAGGTTTCAAAATCAATCACTTAGTTGGTAAAAAAACCTTTTGAAAGAGAAATTTCTCATATATACAAACACACAGATCAAACAAAAAGAGTCGTTAGGTTATTTAGAAAAAGAGTTTATGTCACTACCCAATTCCCAAACCCGGTCGTGATGACGCCTCTCATGAAGACAAGGCCAGCCAATAGAACAACAATGCCTCATTTAACAGTTAATAAACATAAATGAATGAATAGTACGACTTAATGGCATTAATAACTGATATTTACCACCCAACACAACCCAACCGGGGTGTCACAAGTCACGAGCATCTAAAGAAAACCTGGACACAACTACAGGACCAATAATATACAAAAAATAAATTTTGGAATTCTAAAGACAACGTTCGGTGCCGCGAACGCTGGCGGTCACCTTGCTCAGCTTCAATAGTCATACCTTCAATCAACTAGTAACCCGCTATCTGGTGAACAATACCTGCAACTGCACGCGATGTGCAGGGAGTAAAGTGAGTACTCAAACTCAATGAGTAATAAGAGTAAATAATAACTGAGCGGCAAGAAATCACATAAGAGCACTCCATCATGCAATATGGGACAGAACAACCCTTTGATAAAACAGTGAAACCGTGAAAACCCTTTAGAAATATCTGGTTCAGTTAAAAACCGCTTTTAAAAATAACCTTTTCCAACAGTCAAGCATATGAATGCAATATCACATAGTGCAGGTCAGCACATAAGTCAGCCCTTCGGGCACAACACTCCACCAATAAATAACACCAGAGTATCTGGCAAGCAATGCACGAAGTAACATGGATGCCAATGAAATGAAAGTGCTAAATGTCATGACACGTAGTACAAACAAGAACTAATGCATGAATATGATGCAATGCACATGACCGCTGCGGCGCGCAGCCCGATTCATTTGGGTACTCGCGCTCACTATGGGGGCTCAGACTCTGGAGGGGCTCCTACAGCCCAAGCGCAATATTAATATCACACATCTGCGGTGCACAACCCGATCTATCCTCAATCCAGGAATGCACATATAACACTGATGCGGTGCGCAGCCCAATCCATGCTCAATCCAGAAATGCACAGAAGCCACTAGGGCAATATTAAAATAACAGTTCTTAGTTCAAAACTTCAGTAAGATATCATTTAAGTTTTCAAATCATGAAAAATGGCCGAATTTTCAAAACCGCATTAAAACCCTAGACCGAGATCAAATAGTATGCAAAAATAATGCGAAAACAGCGATATCAATCCCTGAAGAATTCACATAGTTGGCACAAAGCCCAAACATGGAAATCAGTCCAAATTATGATGTTAACAAGTAGTTTCAGCCAAATACGTAGTAATTCCCTCAATCGGGACGGACCAAGTCACAATCCCCAATGGTGCTTTACCCTACGCTCGCTATCCGGCATGCAAGTCATCTCGATACAGCATTATGATGTGCAAATCCGGGGTTTCAAACCCTCAGGATATCATTTACAAGTATTACTCACCTCGAACCAGCAAAATCTCAAGCTCGCGATGTCTTTGCCCCTCAATGCGGCCTCCTCACGCGTCGAATCTAACCAAAATCAGAGCGAATACATCATACTATGCCATGGGAACAATACCCAATCGAAAACAATCAAAATATAGCAAAAATCTCGAAAATGGCAAAACCCGAGCCCCGAGCCCCGGGCCCGCTTCTCAAAAAATTACAAAACTCACATTACCGGATTCCCCGTCTCTTCACGAGTCCATACATACCAAGAACTTCCAAATCCGAGCTCAAATGACCTATCAAATCCCAATTTGAAATATCAAAATTCAAGCCCTAGCTTTACCCCTTTTTAATGAATTTCACCAAATTTCTGTGTTAAATCTAACATAATCTCGTGTATTTAGGCCAAGGAACTTACCTCTAATCATTCTCCCTTGAATCCCTCTTCAAAATCGCCTTAAAGCTCGCTCAAAAATGGTGGAAAATAACCCCCAAGTCGCGAATGAAATGCCATTTTAAAACCCTTCTATGAACAGTCCTTTTCACTTCTGCGGTCCCACTATCGCTTATGCGGGACCACTTTTGCGGCCAAAAATCTGCTTATGCAATTCTTACTTAAAAACCCAACGTCTGCTTTTGCGCCTCCACATCCGCTTCTGCGAACCTCCCAAGACCGCTTCTGAGGTTTATAGTCCGCTTCTGCGGACTCGCATTTGAGAACAATGTTCCGCTTTTGCGGAAACACTCCACCAGGAGAAGAACCGCTTATGCGATCCTACACTCGCTCCTGTGGAACCGCTTCTACGGTCCATTTCCACAGAAGCGGAAATACCAGTTGACAGAAAGGTTGATTTTGCAACACAGCTCGATCTCGTTTAACCACCCGAATCCACCTCGAGGCCCCCGGAACCTCAACCAAAGGCACCAACATATCCAAAAACATCATACGAACTTGTTCCAATCATTAAAACACATCAAATAACACTAAAACCATTAAATCACATCGATTCAAGCCTAAGTTTCTTAAAAACTTCCGAAATACACTTTTGATTAAAAACCCGACCAAACCACGTCCGAATGACCTGAAATTTTGCGCACAAATCACATATCGAAGCTAAAGAAACTCTCAGAATTCTATTCCGACCCTCGGATCAAAATCTCACCTATCAACCGGAATTCGCCAAAATACTAACTTCGCCAATTCAAGCCTAATTCTACACCGGACCTCCAAAATCAATTCTGATCGTACTCCTAAGTCACAAATAACCTCCCGAAGCTAACCAAATCACCGGAAATCACATCCGATCCCTCTAACTCATAAGTCAACGTCCGGTTGACTTTTCCAACTTAAGCTTTCCTTCAAGAGACTAAGTGTCTCATTTCTTATCAAAATCAATCCAAATCAACTCTAACACACCACATACCGATAACGCTACATGAAGAAGCATGAAATGGGGGAAATGGAGCAACAACACATGAGACGACGGGTCGGGTCGTCACATCCTCCCCAACTTAAACAAACACTCGTCCTCGAGCGTACCCAGAGTTGTCCTAGAAGCCAACCAATAGCTAAATGACCTTACCAAGCATATACCCGGGGTGATCCCGCGTCACCCTATCTCTTATAACTCCGACAACACAACATAGCTGAAATTACCGAATCTACTCTAGCCCATAATTCACAGAACTACCTTTTCACTTCTGAAACCATCAATACGATCAAAACCTCATGCCTATACTTTGAATAGTCCCGAACCGACTGTAATAACCCATACTTGCAACCTCGATGAAATCATACAATATACCACATAATCCAAGCACTCGAAATTATAACTCCTATTCACAGTGGTTACCCACAACAACCAAATACCAATAGAAAACCTCTTATTAGCTAAAGTTTCACTCCAACACTTTCGTATCCTGCCAAACGATGATGAAACATGCAGTAAACCATAACCATTTCTCAGACCAATCATCCATAAAAGCATTTCTTCCCTTTTGACTAATACCACAGCAGATTCCGAGCTGGACCTCGATATTATCCTTTCAACAAGTTGAGATCAAATCCGATCGTATACATTAATGATTTCAACGATCTCTTCTGACCAAACACACCACTCTGGTGATATGACACCTCAACAAAGGCCTAAGCCACAACTTGCATAATACACGCACCAAAGAGAAACAGTCTGAACATACTCAAATCATGACAATTGACTCAAGCGAAAGAGTGGTACCTCAAGCTCATCAGTCTATCACAACACAAGGCTGAGACCTTGTCTCACATCATAAAAACAGAATACCTGACTCCTTCTTGAAAGGTCATACCTTCACGTGGCCTCGCCACAACGCGCAATCCTATCCAAACACTGTTACACATAAAGCACCTCAAGTCACCATGCTCAAAATAGACAGCCATGCACAGATTGATGTCTAAGACCAGGCAATCCATCACACCCATGGTGAAGCAAGTAATATACACCATTCAATCCTGAAAGGACACAACCGATGCTCCATTCACCGAGCAACACCCAATACGGACTTTTATCAGAAACCAGGTAGCAAGACATACAAAGTAACATATGGAAAACTATTCTCAACATCACACTGTTGCGGCGTGCAACCCGATCCAGATAACATACCCGTGGCTGCGTGCCACCCAATTCTCACAAATATCGCACATAGGGAGATGCACATCGAGCCAAATTTGCTCATCCTAACAAAATACTGAGTATCAGTCATAAGCATACTGAGTGCATAATGATATCTACTTATAGCGTGATAAGCTACAAAACTCAACTTCCACTATGAATCTCGATTGCGCCGCACTATATGTGCCCACAGTACGAAAATCATAACACCTTACAGCACAGAAAAAGCAACTTATAGATCTCCCCAGATCACTAGCAGGTTCAATAACGATTGAATCAACCTATCCTTCGTCAATACAATTCGGGGCCAACCAAGCGAACTCAAGCTAAGCACGTAGCCACATTGGCCTGCCAACATACTCAATACCAAGAAGCCTGAAGCTGCTCCTCCCACTACTATAACTCCTGCTGGAGCTGTACGATACGGTGCCCGGCACCACATAAATACCAAAATCCACAATCTCGCCCGACGACATACCCGGCCACAAAAAAAGCATCCGAAAAAGTCCCTCAATACCGGAACTGAATCAATGGTAGAAGACTTTGCACTGACATCAGCCACGAAGGCCCGATTAAGAAGAGCAATCCTTCCCAGCCGTCCGTTGGTCTTTGGAACCCAAACCATCCTGCTAGAACATAGTCCGATGCACCTCGCCACACAACATGTGGCATTTTCCGACACAGCCCATAGCACAATAGTCTAGAATAACCCAACACTGAGACAACTAGTCGATACCACAATATCATATCCAGAATCTAATATACCAAGCAAAGAAAGATCCACTCGGGCTTCCAAATACAAATAACGGTACCAATACATATGATCCACAACCGCTACACAGTCTGAACCTGAGAACTCCCCAGTCTCCAACTCTATATAGCACATGAATCACTGTACCTGATCCCAAATTCTGCAGTATAAATACATGTTACACCTCGAGTACCCAATCATTCCACGAAAGATATTCTAAAATTCCCCTGTGCCATCAAACAAACTCAGATATCAGTAGTCGATCTAGCAATAAAGTGTCGCAATACTACTGAAGTATCATCAGTCTAATCATATTACACTTTTTTCGAGACATATACTCTTGTCAAATCACTTCCAATTAGCAGTACCATTTCCTTGATTACTTGAGGCTACACGTTGGCTAAGAATTTTATGAACTTCTTTTCAGAACTAAACTGTAACTCATCTAGCCAAGACCTTCCGTCAATCCTATCTAGAAGAAGAATCATTACTTATTCCATGCTTCACTTACCCATAGAAAATATATACATCTCTAAACCACGCTAAAACCCAATAAGAACTCTCTCCCAATTTTATTTGCATAGGCTAAACTGTTAGGACTGAATCCTTCTAAACTAACCGAGCTAAGCAAGCTCTCAGGACTCAAAAGTTTTGCTGCACAATACCAGTAAAAGCTCATTACCTCGAACACATACGAAGAATTAATCATACCCTCACCATACCGATTCGGTCTATTATCAAGCTATTCCGTCTATCAAATTCCCTTCTGATTCATCATCAACTTGATATTCTTCCTTGTTGTAGCATCACAATGCCATGATTTAAGCTTACCACACGAGACTCGAACATAAGACCACACTGTTTCAAACCCATGAGCCACTGAACACTCTCTCAACTGTTCCCAGAAATACCATATTCCCAAAATAATCTACTATGAAGAACTTCCTGCGAATCTAAATCCGTCACCATTTCTTTCCAGATACCAATACATAGAATCCCATAAGCAACATGAAAATACCACAAATCTTGACCACATACACAACCTTAAGACACCTGATTATTACATGAAAAACCTTGAACAAATTAAAACCATTCTCGAGAGTCCTTCTCTCTTATTCAACGGCAAATTACCTGACTTAACGAACGGAACCACTCGTGCCTTATTAGCACTCTGACACCGCAGGATATGATCTCATTCCAATACAAACAAACGTCTTCCTTCTCTATACACTGAGCATTCTTTATCAATAACAGCTCATGACATCCTATTATTTTCACACATCTACGAAGCACCATATAACCTTTGTCAAAATTTTTGCTTCACTCATGCCATCCTCGGCTCAATTTCTGCAACCCGAACTGATCCGCCAGCATACCTGGAAATGGAACCAACATAGCTCATACCCGTGCAATCAGCTAATCAATAGCAATCTCCCCAACTTAGCTCGAAGCCATATATCAAGACACACTCAACAACTCATAACATTGATGCCACAATACTATAATGAGATTAAACTCAAATCATTTACAAGTATGTGAAAACACAATTCATCTAGTATTGTAATCCTCTGCAAATCTCGCATTCATCTCTACCTCAGCTGGGTCCACTATCTTAAGCGCCCCAAATTCTCAGATTTCAACACATACCCATCAATTACACATGAGATCTTCTAACATACACACAAGGATCATACCACTCAAGAACACTCCACAGGAGATATCTCACCTGCTTCGCCTCATACTTTAGCACACTTTTCCACCATTATATACTTTACACAGTCATCTAGTCTTCCTAGGTCTGAACTCATATCGCCACACGTAATGTACTTCACTTCCCAACTAAGAGACATGAAAGTATTCTTCACGCACCCATACTCGGGCTACACATCGACTCACAATAGGAATCGAACACTTAACAGCTCATCTATCATTCAGTAGTCTCCTTCGTCACCACCAAGATCACATAGATACATCTCGCATTACCAACATACTCATCACATGGATATCCAACCGCCATTACGGCTAATAGGGACAATATCAAATATATAAGTTCAGAACACTTGCTCACACAATTAGCACCTCGGTGCTCAAGCCATAGGCAAAGATCCAGCCTCAAGTCCTCCAGACTGGCCCGATATACTCACAATGATTACCTCTCGTCCCTCGATCGAGGAATCATAAGCCATCAAGGCACATCTGATGCTGAGCGCTCATGTGCGCATACAGACATGTAGAAGGAATTTCAAGAGTTATATCTCAAGCTGAATCAAGTACGCTCGATAAGAATTCCAAGAAAGTGAAGTATTCCTAAAGGTTCTGCAGCCTCTCGAGGATAAATACAGACGTCTCTGTACTGATCCACGAGACTCTACTAAACCTGCTCATGACTCGCGAGACCTAGTAACCTAGGCTCTGATACTAACTTGTCACAACCCAATTCCCAAACCCGGTCGTAACGGGGCCTCTCGTGAAGACAAGACCAGCCAACAGAACAACAATGCCTCATTTAACAATTAATAAACATAAATGAATGAATAATACGACTTAATAGCATTAATAACTGATATTTACCACCCAACATAACCCAACCGGGGTGTCACAAGTCACGAGCATCTAAAGATAACCTGGACACAACTACGGGGACAATAATACACAAAAAATAAATTTTGGAATTCTAAAGACAACGTCTGATGCCACGAATGCTGGCGGTCACCTTGCTCAGCTTCAATAGTCATACCTTCAATCAGCTAGCAACCCGCTATCGGGAGAACAATACCTGCAACTCCACGCGAGGTGAAGGGAGTAAAGTGAGTACTCCAACTCAATGAGTAATAAGAGTAAATAATAACTAAGCGACAAGAAATCACGTAAGAGCACTCCATCATGACATATGGGACAGAACAACCCTTTGAGAAAACAGTGAAAACCCTTTAGAAATATTTGGTTCAGTTAAAAACCACTTTTAAAAATATCCTTTTCCAACAGTCAAGCATATCAATGCGATACCAGATAGTGTAGGTCAGCACATAAGTCAGCCCCTCAGGCACATCACTCCACCAATAAATAACATCAGGGTATCTGGCAAGCAATGCACAAAGTAGCATAGATGCCAATGAAATGAGAGTGATGAATGTCATGACACGTAGTACAAACAAGAACCAATGCATGAATGCGATGCAATACACATGATCGCTGCGACACGCAGCCCGATCCATTTAGGTACCTACGCTCACTATGGGGGTTCAGACTCCGGAGGGGCTCCTACAAACCAAGCGCAATATTAATATCACACCGCTGTGGCGCGCAGCCTGATCCATGCTCAATCCAGAAATGCACATATGCCACTAAGGCAATATTCAAATAACAGTTCTCAGTTCAAAATATCAGTAAGATATCATTTAAGTTTTCAAATCATAAAACATGGCCGAATTTGCAAACCCATATTAAAACCCTAGACCGAGATCAAATAGTACGCAAAAGTAATGCGAAAATAGCGATATCAATTCCTGAAGAGTTCACATAGTTGGCACGAAGCCCAAACATGACAATCAGTACAAATTATGATGTTAACAAGTAGTTTCTACCAAATACGTAGTAATTCCATCAATCGAGACGGACCAACACAATCCCCAATGGTGCTCTACACCATGCTCGTTATCCGGCGTGCAAGTCACCTCGATACAGCACTATGATGTGCAAATTCGGGGTTTCAAACCCTCAAGATATCATTTACAAGTATTACTCACCTCGAACCAGCAAATACATTACACTATGCCAAGGGAACAATACCCAATCGAAAATAATCAAAATATAGCAAAACTCTCGAAATTGGCAAAACCCGAGCCCCGGGCCTACTTCTCGAAAAATTACAAAACACACATTACCTGATTCCACGTCTCGCCACGAGTCCATACATACCAAGAACTCCCAAATCCAAGCTCAAATGGCCTATCAAATCCCAATTTGAAATATCAAAATTCAATCCCTAGCTTTAACCCCTTTTAATGAATTTCAACCAATTTTTGTGTTAAATCTAACATAATCTCGTGTATTTAGGCCAAGGAACTTACCTCTAATCATTCTCCCTTGAATCCCTCTTCAAAATCGCCTCAAAGCTCTCAAAGCTCACTCAAAAATGGTGGAAAATAACCCCCAAGTCGCGGATGAAATGCCATTTTAATACCCTTCTGTGAACAGTCCTTTTCGTTTCTGCGGTCCCGCTATCGCTTATGCGGGACCGATTCTGCGGGCCGAAATCCGCTTATGCGGTTCTTACTTAAACACCCAACGTCCGCTTTTGCATCTCCACATCCGCTTCTGCGAACCTCCCAAGACCGCTTCTACGGTTTATAGTTCGCTTCTGCGGACTCGCATTTGCGAACAATGTTTCGCTTTTGCGGAAACACTCCACCAGGCCAAGAACCACTTATGCGATCCTCCACTCGCTCTTGCGGAACCGCTGCTATGGTCCATTTCCGCAGAAGCGGAAAAACCAGCTGACAGAAAAGCTGAACCTGCAACACATCTCGAAACTCTCGTTTAACTACCCGAATCCACCCCGAGGCCCCCGAGACCTCAACCAAAGGCACCAACATATTCAAAAACATCATATGAACTTGTTCCAATCATTAAAACACATCAAATAACACTAAACCCATTAAATCACATCGGATTCAAGCCTAAGTTTCTTAAAAACTTCTGAAATACACTTTCGATTAAACACCCGACCAAACCACGTTCGAATGGCCTGAAATTTTGCACACACATCAAAAATCATATATCAAAGCTTAAGAAACTCTCGGAATTCCATTCCGATCCTCGGATCAAAATCTCACCTATCAACCGGAATTCGCCAAAATACTAACTTCGCCAATTCAAGCCTAATTCTACACTGGACCTCCAAAATCAATTCCGATCGCACTCCTAAGTCACAAATCACCTCCCGAAGCTAACCAAATCGCCGGAAATAACATCCGAGCCCTCTAACTCATAAGTCAATGTCCGATTGTCTTTTCCAACTTAAGCTTTCCTTCAAAAGACTAAGTGTCTCATTTCTTATCAAAATCAATCCAAATCAACTCTAACACACCACATACCGATAACGAAACATGAAGAAGCATAAAATGGGGGAAATGGAGCAACAACATATGAGACGACGGGTTGGGTCATCACAGTTTAACACTGAAAGTCTCAGAGTCACAAACCAAAGAGATTCAAGTTAATTACAGACTCACGGTGAGTCTGAAAGCCTAGGGTCCCAAAGCGGAACCCTAGTACCCTTTGTCAAAGAAACGCCAAAACCTAGGGTTTCGAATAGAGTTAGAGGTGAGAAAACAAGGTCTTTGAAAGAGACTTATGAGAGACACAAATACACAAACAAGTTCAAAAGAAAGAGATGATGCGAGTTTTCAAACAACAGTAGAGAAAAATATACAAACAGAACTCAGTAAGGCGACCAAAATCCCGGATTCAAACATAAACATGTATAGCAAAGAGTGAGGAAAACAACACGAATCAACATGCGAGCATAAGAACAACAGCAGAAAAATAAAAGAGTCTTGCATAATAGAAAAAGAAACAAGAGAGCAAACTCATGCATAATAAGAAGAAGAACACATACACACATAAATAAAGAACAGGAAGAATCAAAAAACATTTGAAGAAATCTTTTCAGAAATATAAAATTGAAATTGAACGATTTTAAAGAGGAAATTTGGGGAAAACCTTTAAAACATCAGATAACGCTCAGGCATGGCACAGATCTGAGAAAAAATAAGCGAGTACAGAACCTCAGATGGCTTAGAGTTGCATAGAAAAACCTAGAATGAGAAAGGTCTTGAGAAAAGTCGGATCCTGAGTCGAAAAGACTCATATGGCTTGAACACGCCAGAATAATGGCCGAAAAGGCCATAGATCTACATATCTGAGAAAGATCTAAAGAGAGAAATTAGGGTCGGGCTCCAAAACCTTGAGCCGCTTAGGTTTAATGGTGAGAGACAGTGAGTACAGGCCATCCCTGGCCTAGAATGCCATGGATTCCGGTGAAAATATGGTAGAAACAGGTGGGAGATGATTAGGGTTTCGGAGAGGCCAGAGAGAGTTTGGGAGACGAAGAGAATTTCAAGGCGGCGCCTCAGATAAAATGAATTAGGGTAAGGGGGTTAAAATGGAAAGGAAGAATTACGATCGTTGATCAAAATGATCAACGGCCAGGATTAAAGGGGAGCCGGGTGGATTCAAAAGCGGGTCATGGGTCGGGTGATTTAGGAATTGGGTAGGTTTTAATTTGGGGCGAAATTGGGGGTTAAACTGAGGTTAAAATTGAAAGTAAATGAGGCTATAATTGAAATAAAAATGGGCGAGATGTTAAATAGCCCATTTTCCACTTTTTATTTTTTTAAAAATAGTAATAATGATTTTAAAATAAATTAAAAGCACTGAACTAATTAATAATATATAAATATTAATTCAAAAATACTGGAAATAATTTTATAATCGTAAAATTCTATTAACCCTAAAATAGGATATAATTGCAATTATATGTAATTTAGGTTTAAAAATACCAAATAAATTTATGAAAATATACAAAAATTACCTTAATTATATTTTAGTGTAAATATGAGAATAAAAATAAGTTGTCACAAAAAGGATAATTTTTGGAAATAATTACTGATTTTGTACTGCTAAAAATGGACAATAAATCGATTTTAAAATCTTTAAAAATTAGAAAAAATACCAAAACTCTTGGGCATGCTTATTTTTGCATATATATGTTATTTTAAAAATACATAGAGAAAATTGGGTATCAACACTTGAACCCTCATTTACTAACCTGTTGGTCAAGCTAACCAACTACAAGTCTGAAATTCAATTAAAAATCCCCACTAGAAGCTTCCTATTTTTGTTATCAAAGATTCCCTAATCTAGACTACCCAAATTACCCCTAAGACCCCTAAAATTTACATTTTTCAGGCTACATGGGTTAGGACTAACCCAAAGCCCAAATAGTGGTTTGAATGACCATGGGTCACAAACGGGTAAGGCCCAAAGTTCAGGTATCAATCAGAAAGTAAATGGAAACCAAAATAAAAAGGGCCCAAGAATTGAGTCCAAAGAACTCTGGTGATTCAAACAAACAAGTTAATTCACCTATTAGCAACTATGAACAAATAGATTCAAACAAAATAATTCAACAGACTGCCTAACAGTTCTTGATACTAACTTATGAAAACAAAAACACAAAAAATGAAATAATTTCAATCTTTCAACGAAATTAATAGGAATTAATTCAAGAACTATTATTATGCGAGATTAAACTTCTGAGCAACAAAACAAAAGCCAAAAGAAAAGAAAAAGGAATAACATAAATAGATGAGGAAACAGGAGAAAAGAAAGAGAACGGAAAGAATACCTCCATGCCGCTAAAACCCTAACCAACTCCGATTTGATTCAAAATTAGTATTAACCATATGTTCTCGACGAGAACAAATGGTAAACACGTTTTTCAAAACCTATCACTTGAAAGCCTGACAGATTTGCTTCATCCTTAATTCCAGATTCAAGAATAAATTGGTTTGGTGAGGATTTATGGAGAAATGGTGGTGGATTAGGGTTAAGGGAAGGGTAAGTGTTGCATGGATAAAATTTAGGGTTGAATAGAGGTGGCGCCGCCATAGCGAGAAATTGTGACAGCGCTAGGGTTTCGATTTCAAATGAAGATTCGATGGGTTTCATGGGTTTTTGAGGGAAAAGGAATAGGGGTCTGGGATGGGGAGGCGAAAATGGGTTTGTGGTGTAATTTTGGTTGGGATTGGAGACTCGCCACCGCCGTGGGGCAATTTTCGGCGATGGTTGGCGGTGGGATTAGGGTTTTGTCTCTAAAACAAGGGGGAACGAGAGCGATGAGTGAGAGGGGGGTGAGGGATTTCAGACATATATGTATTATGAAACCCATAGTTCATCTCTGTTGAATTAGGGGAAATCAATGGTCGAGATTGGATAGAAGTGAAACAGGGTCGTTTGGTCGATGGTGGCTGGACCGGGTTGGGGCATGGATATTTGGACGGGTTTGGGCGAATTAGGGCAGACCTGGTCGGGTATTTGGGGTTTGGGCCTGGAATAATTAACCTGAAATGGCTCAAAAACTGAGATCTTTTTCCGTTATCCTTTCTTTCATTTTTCTTTCTTTTTTTTCTAATTTCTTTTAAATTATTTTTAAATTGAAATAAAATAAAATAAAAAACCTAAATTAATCCCTAATCAAATTATCCTATCAAGTTAAGTTAATTACTACATCAAATACTTCATCTAATTAAAACCAAATTAAACAGAATACAACCAAAATTCCAAACTACATTAAAATGTGAAAATAAACTATTTTTTGTGTGCTTTTCCCTCTTTGTAAAATAAATACTTACTAATTAATTCTTTAAAAAATGCAAAGTCAAACCCTAAATGCAAATGCAATATATTTTTTGTATTTTTCACCAATTAAAATGCACACACAAAAATGCACACAATTAACAGAAAATGCCACAAAAATTCACAAAATTGCAAACACTGAAAGAAATTATTTTGTTTTGAATTTATGGAAGTAATTCATATAGGGCAAAATCATGTGCTCTCACTCATCAGATTCTCCAATGGCCAGAAGTGCTTTTTCTTCTCCATTTCATCCTCTAAATCCTCATCTGACTTTCTCCTCAGGAAACAACCATACCCTTTGTTGATCATTTGTTCTTCTTGGGATCAACTTATTCCTTTTTCCTAATTCTTCGTTCACCCGTTTGCTTATTCCATTCAATTTCCAACCGAGGACAGTTTCTGATATGGTGATCAGTCTTACCATACTTGTAACAGCTCTCATTGGTCTGTTTTTCAGGAACCCTTGTAGCTTGTGCCTCTTGAGGAACCCTTTCCTCTCATTAGATACTTCTTCAAATCCCTTGTGATCATAGCCATTTCTTCATCTTCTAGATCAGCACCTTTAGTGATTCTGAGAGCCAGGCTTCTTTCCTTTTTGGGTGCATCCATCCTCATGGTTTGCCTTTTGAGTTCATAGGCAGTGAGATTTCCAATTAGCTCATGCAACTTAAGAGTGGCAATGTTCTTTGATTTCTGAATTGCAGTGATTTTGCTTTCCCAAGTGACTAGAAAAACCCTTGTCAAAATTTTCTCAACTTTGCCTTCTTCAAGAATAACCCTTTCAAGAGACTTAAGTTTATTTGTTAGTATGGTTAACCTTGTATACATTTCTGATGGTTTCACCTTCCTTCATGGTGAAATTCTCATATTGAGAATACAACAGTATTCCTCTTGACCTCTTTACTTGAGGAGTTCCTTCGTGATCCACTTGCAGAATGTCCCAGATTTCCTTAGCATTGGTACAACTTTGAATTCTACTGTACTCATCTGGACCAAGTCCACACACAAGCCATTTATTGGCCTTAGAATTCTTTTCCTATTTCCTCATCCCCCCAGCATTGCAGTCAGCTCTTGTTTTAGGCACATCTACTCCTTCATCATTCTTCTTCATGGTATCCAAGGGACCATCAGAGACAATGTCTCATAGCTCATAGTCTTCTCCGATGATGTGATCTCTCATCCTGTTTTTCCACCAAGAGTAGTACTGGACATTAAATAGCGGAGGCCTAGCAGTGGATTGCCCTTCCCAATTTCTAGGTGGTGCACTCATCTTGATCTGTTCCTAAGGTGTTAGCCTCTTCAAATATAACCCGCTCTAATACCAACTGAATTTTTATACTTCAATACCACACGAGGGGGGGTGATTTGTGTAGTGTCCAATTTTTCACTTAAATTGATTATGGAAGGACTTGGTTCTTCTAAGTGTTCTTTAACCTACTATTGCAGAAATAGTAAATGCGGAAAGTAAAGAACACAAGAATTTTACGTGGAAAATACCCGGCTCAAAAGGTGAAAAAACCACGACCTACTTTCCAGTAGGATTTTCCCAAACTCTCTACTAAAATCACTGAGCCAAAAACTACATTTACAAAAAATTCTTTGGTAAACCTAGGATTAACTCTTATCCGGTTGTAGCACACAGACTCTAACTATTGCGACAAGTTCAAGTTAACTCTAATTTGAATACTCTGAGTACCTATTACAATTGTCTTTATATAAAGCTGAAAGGTAAAATATGAAAACACCTAATACAGTAAAACTAGAATAAAAGATAGGCAGTTGATGTTGATTCTTCTATCTGATTCGTGTAGCTTCAAGTTTGCACACTTGAATCACACACGAACTGCTTGTAAAATTGCCTTGCTATTTTGCTCTCAATTCACGTTTAACTTCTTTGTTTGTGCAACACTATACAGCGAGAACATCCTGCAATTTATAGAGTTAGTAGATGAAGAAATAACTAGAGTTCTAATTCTGCTCTTCTTTAGTGGAAGAGTTCTAGTTGATTTCAACTTCTAACTCCTTCCCTATCTTGGATAGTGTTTGTTTAATTAAAGAGTCCTTCTCCTTATCAATTATGCAACTTTTTTGATCAGGAGATATCAAGTATACCAAGTTAAGCTTATCTCCTTCGCGTGCATCCCACATGCTTGAATCAACCCATTTTTATGCACACAAGGGATGGACCTGGTTCGTGCCCGAGTTTCTTTGTCAGTCTTCAAAACTAACCTTTACTTGGGACAACAAGCACCGACCAGATATGAATTTTACAAGTTATGAACCAACATCCGGTTGGAATATACTTAGTTTGGTGCGTTTGATCATGGTGGTCTATTGGGAGTTAGCATCAACAAGATAATGTGCATCATGAGATATCAACACATTATGATTTGCAAGTGAATATATAAAGTAATATGTATTGTTTGGACAAATTTTAATAACTCATTATTTCTTTGGTTGTGCAGTGAAAACGAGCAACTTGATGGCCCTGTCCTCGCTCAATTGCTTGAAGACGACGTATTTACTCGGGTCTGATAGATGCACAGAGTCAGGAAGAGAATAGTGATTATGACAACAATATGAATAAGTCTAGAGATAACACACCCTTCCATAACGAGGGTGATGATGATGAGAAAGAGAATGCTGAACCTGATTTGACGAGGGAGCATGCTCCACCTCCCGTTAGAGTGTACGAGTCTCATGTACCATTTCATTCAAGGTATATTCCCTACCTTGATCATTTGCCAAATACAAAAATGTGGATGCCCTCACAAAGGATATTGACAAAATTCGAAAAACAATATGGGATGAATCTAAACCAACGGTGTTGTCAAAGGGCATGCTTTTTCCTGATAAGGAACGCCTAAGCAGGGTGGTAAAAATGTACATCATAAAAGAGTATCATGAGATGATGGTATAGGAGTCATCTCCAGATGTATACAAGGTTATTTGATGTAGATGATTTTTAGGTTGTAATTGGATGCTACATGCATACGATAAATAAGAAAACAAATATGTGTAAAGTGGGTAAGTACATTAGAACCCACAATTATGAAATGGACACATTCAGTAGGAATCACTTCAACTTGGATGTTGACTTGATTTGTCTTGTCTTGATTCCACATATAGAAGCGTCTATAAGGTACAAGATCAAAGAGTGTATTACATCCATCCACCAGGAATGTGAGTGTACCATTACAAAAAAAAAAGGCATATCTCGGGCGCAAATGTGTGTTTGAAATTGTTTAGGGTGACCGGGATAAGTCATTTGCATCTCTACCCAGGTACATGTCCGCATTGCAACACTTTAACCCCGAGACTATTGTTTAATGAAAGCTTGAGTGGAGTGCGAGAATACCAAAATATATATTCAGCTAAGTGTTCTAGGCATTTAAACTAGCAATTGATGGTTTTGTGCATTGTCGGCCGGTAATATCCGTAGATGGTACTCATATCTATGGAAAGCATGATATTAAGTTGTTGATCACCGTTGCAGTAGCCGCTAATGGACAAATATTTCCCCTAGCTTTTGCAATTTGTGCCAATGAAATCCAAGAGACGTGGATGCTATTTTTGAACCACTTGAAAGAGTACATTGTCAAACAATGTTCATGTATTTGTCTAGTATCTGATCGGCATATCAGTATTTTAAGTTCTGTACAATATTTGCTTGAATAGAAGGAACCATATGCATATCACCGAAACATCGTAAATGTCCTTCAGCTGGTTTGGGTGGCGGTGGTAATCCAGCTCCTGATGGAAGTTCATCTAATGTGCCCAACTATCAAGGATACACGTAGTATTTTTATCTTGTTTGTAATGCGGTTGTAATAAGTGTATGTACTTATTTATCTTGAAGATTGTATGAAATAAAATTATCTTTCCATTGCTGTTAAATCTTATTAATATTTAACATTAATATTGCAGTACAAGTATCTTAAGTAAAGGAGTTAAAAATTAAAATATGAAGTGATTTGCAGTAGATTTGAGCAAATTTGAGTTCAATTTCAAAAAACACGCAAATGTTTTAGACGAATCTACAGAATAAGACTTCAAATTTTATATACAACCTTCTTATACTATTTCTAAAAAGTATGAAAAAATGGCTCGCCTGTAAAAGATAACTTCTAGAAAATTTGTATTGTACACGAAACAATCTTTAACACATAAAGCATAGCGCGGTTAAATAATACGTTATGTGGGTTCTCGTGTCGATGTAAAAAGTTGCTCGCCTGCAAAAGCTGTTTTGTACCTGAAAGAATCTTTAACACGCAAAGCATAGCGTGATTAAATACTATGTTATGTGGGTTGTCTTGTCAATGTAAAAAGTTATTCGCCTACAAAAGCTGCTTGCCTGTAAAAGTTATATTGCACCCGAAAGAATCTTTAGCACGCGAATCATAGCGTGCTTAAATACTACATTATGTATGTTGCCTTGCCTATAAATAACTAGCGCATTTTAGTTATTATCTTCACTTAACCAAAACAAATAGCAAAACTTTCCATAAAAGTAGGGTATTTTTTTTTTACATTAACAAATGTCTGGACACAATGACCATCCAATATGCTATTGTGGCAAACGTTGTATGATGAAGTCATGTTGGTCTGATGGTCATGTTGGGTGCAGATACTGGATGTGTGTAGACAGGCTTGGAGGTAATGACGGAAATTATTGTAATTTTGAGTAATGGTATGATGAACCCATTGAGCAGGAATGCTACAAAGAATCTTTATAGTTTATTTTGAATATAACTATGCATACCAACACCGTGAGTCTAAAATGAAAGAGAAATTGCGGCATTGCAGGAGAAACTAAAAGAGGGGGAAGAAGAAAAAAATAACCTAGAAGAGAAATTTAAGTGGTTGGAGTAGAAAATACTAGGTGGTAGTGACTAAACAATGACATGTATATGCTGAATGTAGTATTTTATCTTTATGTTTTTCGTGTCTTGTATTTTCATTAGTTGCACTGAATTTAAATTATGTTTTCTATATTTGTGTTTGCATTATAGTATTAAAATAACGAAGAACCGGAGAAATAAAAACATAATGCACATATAATGTAAACAATAAAAATAGTTTTCATTATTTACTAAATGTCGTATGTACATAAAATATGAAAAAAATAATGTGCCCCACATCATGTATGCTTTAATGCAGTCGTTGCGATGAGGCACATCCCATCCCGTCCGGCTACACTATCCTCATCACGATGCCTCTTTATCGGAGGATGAGCCGCAACATGATCGTCAATAAGGCTGGCAGGATTGATAGAAGGGGTCGTCGTTGCAGTAGCAACCTATAGAATAATGACATATTTTAGTATATGAAATATGTAATAGTAATGTAGGGGATGATTGCATAAAAATAATTAAAATATCTTACCATAGTTGCAGCAAGCTCCTGAATATACTCATCCAACTAAGACAAGTGAGTGTCGCTCCTAGTGGCCTCCGCGACAGGCGAGGATGATGGCTTTAAAAAAATATGCTTTTGATATTTATGACTAATCAAGGAGATAAACACAAAAAATGCGGTAATATTAATACAAACTAACCAAATCCTATGGAAGATCCTCAGCATCCCTCGGTGATGAGCCATAACTAAGTTGGCGCCCACTATCCACATCTCATACTGGACGAGCATCATCAACCATCGATGCCTCTGAAAGGTCAGCAAACAACGCATCCCAGTCATGTGAGGTAAAGGCCATGGCCGCAATCAGCAATGGAGCTGACGAGGTCACTTGTGAAGTCCTTGGAGTAAGCCCGGGCTAATGAGGGCACATCACTAGGATCAGGGTGGTCATCCAGCTGATCAACTCCAACATCCTCAATTGGTGCCTTAACGCCCCCTTGCCTGGTGAATACCTCATCATCGACCCCCACAACCTCTTAGGACACCTTAACCTCGTGGGACACCCCTACCTCATGGCATACCCCTGCCTCGTGCCATAGCCCTGCCATGTCGACCACGTTCAGGCTGCACTGTTTGCCCATGGTGGTACTGCTCCAACGCCATATAATCAGCCCCGTGTGCTAGGCGCTTTCCATCCCGGGCTCACTGCAATATTCGGGTAGCCAAATCTGTAAGCTAACGACCATAGTCGTGCAAAGCAGTCGATCCCTCACCGGCATGCTGCTGCATCTGCAGTCTCAACTAGTGGAACATATGTAGTTTAATAACCTGCACAACATGAAAAATATTAACTACAAAACGGTAATGATGACGTTATAACTAAGTATACCAAATAACATACCAGTGCCTCATGCCTCACGACGTATGGAACAGATTGACCGCCAGCGCGATGAACGGGATTCCTGACGATAAGTCAAGTAATGTTGTGGTACCTGCCGATATAGTCATACGCACTAGCCATATGCTCTGGTGGACGTCACTGGTCATAAGTCTCGATCAGCGCCTTAGCCATGCCTCATATTCCTAGTCAACCCTCGAACGATCATCCCGCTAGTAATGTGTCCTAGCCTAAGCGGGCGATGGAGGTGCAAGCTATGGTCGACCAAACTGGCGAAGGACTCTCTCGATGGAATGATGCTCGATAATATTGAGACATATCAATGGGACGGAAGAGCTCCAAATAAGTCATCTGGTCGAGCAATAATCGGGCAAACCCGATATTAGCTCATCGTTGTATGGCCTCCAAAAGAACTATTACGTAAAAACAAGAACCATGAGTATAAAAAACACATATCTAATGCAGGCCAAGTAAACTAAAGTATAGAATTACCTGCTCGTCCTCCAACAATTCCAACAAATCTCTACAATAGAGGAGATTATGTCGAGCCTCGTACTCGCGTCCGTATCTCTTACTCTTAACCCACCTCCTAGACAGAAGGAGAAATGGTGGAGGTGGTGCATCCTGAGATATGGGTGGTAGAGGTGGCTGAAGCTGCAGGAACCGCTCCCTGACCCAAACCTAATATACAATTTGGACGTAAAATTTAAGGTATAATTTTATGATGTATGTTATAATGAATAGAGTATTTGACTATGTTTTCACCTACAACATCGATATAAATCCTACAACGTCTCGTTGGGTGCCCATGCATGCCCGGTACATCTGTCGATATAAGTAACCAAGAACAACTACACCCCAGCTGTACTGATGTAAATCATCTAGCCGCTCATGATGATGAAGAAATCTCATGCTGGCTAGGTTTTTCGAAGTGTTCGGGAACAATGCGCCTCCAAACATAAGTAGCAGCAGTGACATTAATTTTGTTCAATTTACAGTAATCGTCATGGATGTTCCGCCTTTGCATCCCGGACCTGCCTCCCTGCCGATTACTGTAAATTGAACATCCAAAGGAAGGCAGGTCCGGGATGCAAAGGCGGAACATCCATGACGATTACTGTTAATTGAACAAAATTAATTACATTATTTTTCTTTTTCACTGCTTAAATATATTGCAATACCTTGTTAATAAGGTTGATACATTTTTATTATTATAATTTATATTTTATACGTTATTTTAATATGTTAGTTTCATTAATTTATATGTTAGTTTTATTATTTTATATGTTTGTTAGTTATTCACCTATTTTTTACTATACATGATTTAATTATTAAATATTAATATTTTGGTTCCGAATACAATATTTGAGGCCTTGTAGCACCAATTGTATCCTGAATTCTTATGTTCAACAACAACAACAACAACTACCCAGTATAGTCCCACAGAGTGAGGTCTGGGGAGAATAATACGTATGCAGGCCTTACCTCTACACGAAAGGGCAGAGAGGATGTTTCCAATTGACCCTTGGCTCAGGAAAAGAAAAAGAAAAAAAACAAAGACAAAAACAAAAACAAAAACAAAAATAAAAGAGCATTAGTAACTCCCGCAGAAATCACATAAATAATTATGTAAACATAAACCATAAATAACATGGCATGCTAAAGGAAAAGATAAACAAAAACAAAGGTCATTAGTAACTCCAGCAGAAATCACATAAATAATTATATAACCATAAACCATAAGTAAAATGGCATGCAATAACAACGACCAGTAACTACCATAAGGGGGAACAATACAATATACAAATCATCTATGGAGAGCCCCACAACATCTCGCCCCTGCCCCGGGAAAGAAGTGCGAAAAATTCTAGAAGCCCCTACCCTACAATCCTGATACTAAACCTCCAGACTTTCCTATCAAGGGTCATGTCCTTGAAAATCCGCATTCTAGCCATGTCCTGCCTAACCACCTCTCTCCAATACCTCTTGGGCCTCCCTCTGCCTCGACTTGCGCCAACCATCACCAGACGCTCACAACTCCTCACCGGGGCTTCTCCTCCGCACATGCCCAAACCACCTGAGCCTCGCTTTTCGCAGCTTCTTATCTACTGGGGCCACCCCTACCTTCTCCCGAATAACTTCATTCTTAATCTTATCCAACCTGGTGAGCTCGCACATCCACCTGAGCATCCTCATCTCCGCAACCTTCATTCTGTGAACATGAGAGTTCTTCACCGGCTAGCACTCTGCCCCATACAACATGGCAGGTCTAACCACAACTCTATAAAACTTCCCCTTGAGTTTCTGTGGCACTTTCTTGTCACACAAGACTCCTGATGCAAGCCTCCATTTCGACCACCCAACCTCTATACGGTGAGTGACATCCCCGTCGATCTCTCCATCCCCCTGAATCACCGACCCAAGATATCTGAAACTGTCCCTCTTGGCGATGACCTGAGATCCAAGCTTCATATGCCTGCCTACTTGTTCTTCGCTCGACTCGGTGCTAAACTTGCACTCCAGGTATTCTGTCTTAGGCCTGCTTAGTTTGAAACCCTTAGACTCGAGAGTCTGTCTCCATACCTCGAACCTCTCGTTAACACCAACTCTCGTCTCGTCTATCAAGACTATATCATTATCAAATAGCATACACCATGGCACATCCCCTTGAATACGGCGTGTTAGAGAATCCATCACCAAAGCAAATAAGAGAGGGCTAAGCGCAGATTCTTGATGAAGCCCCATAACCACCGGGAAATGGTCTGAATCTCCACCCACCATCCTAAAGTCTTAGCTCCATCGTACATGTCCTTGATCACTCTGATGTAGGCTACCGGCATGTTCTTCACCTCCAGGCACCTCCATAGCACCTCCCTTGGGACATTGTCGTACGCGTTCTCCAAGTCGATAAACACCATGTGCAGGTCCTTCTTCTTATCCCTAAACTTTTCCACCAATCTCCTGACAAAGTGGATAGCTTCTGTAGTGGAGCGACTTGGCATGAAACTGAACTGGTTCACAGATATAGACGTCATCTCCCTCACCCTCGGCTCAACCACCCGCTCCCAGACTTTCATGGCATGACTTAGTAATTTGATACCCCTATAATTGTTACAATACTAGATATCCCATTTGTTCTTATACAAGGGCACCACTGTACTCCACCTCCACTCCTCCGACATCCTCTTAGTCCTGAAGATCACATTGAACAACCTGGATAGCCACTCCACTCCTGCCCTACCCATGCATTTCCAAAAATCCACTAGGATTTCGTCTGGCCTGGTCGCTCGACCCCTACTCATCCTATGCAAAGCCCCCACGACCTCCTCCACCCTAATGCATCTGCAGTACCCAAGGTCTCTATGACACTCTGAATTCCCCAACTCCCCTAGCTCTATGTCTCAATCCCCCTCCTCGTTAAGCAGGTCTCGAAAGTACGCTTGCCACCTCTGCTTGACTTGAGACTCCCCCATCAGAACTCTACCATCCTCATCCTTGATGCACCTAACTTGGTCTAGATCTCGCACCTTCCTCTCCCTAACTTTAGCCAACCTGAATAACTTTCTATCCCCGCCTTTCTCCCCCAATTCCTTGTACATACGACCAAACGCCGCATTTTTAGCTTCTGTGACCGCCAGCTTCGCTTCCTTCCTCGCCACCTTGTAGCTCTCCTTGTTCACTCTCCTATCCTCCTCGCTCGTGCTCCTTGCCAACTTAGCAAATGTCGCCTTCTTCACCTCCACTTTTCCTTGGACTACATCGTTCCACCACCAGTCACCTTGATGTCTGCCTGAATAGCCCTTGTCTACCCCGAGCACATCTCGCGCTGCCTCCCTAACCAGGTTCGCCGTCTCTAACCACATTGCGTTCGCTTCCCCAGAACTTCTCCAAGCTCCACCATCAACTAACCTCCTCTCCAACTCCTGGACTTTCTCCTTAGTCAAAGCTCCCCATCTAATCTGTGGCCGGCCTCGGGCACCCCTTCTCTTCCTCTTCACCCAGAGAACCACATCCATCACTAGGAGTCTATGGAGAGTCGAGTGGGACTCTCCCGGAATAACCTTACAGTCCTTGCACAACCCTCTATCGCTTCTTCTGAGAAGGAGGTAATCAATATGAGTCCTTGCCGCCAAAATTTTGAAATTAACCAAATGCTCATCCCTCTTCTGAAATGACGAGTTCGCAATCAAAAGCTCAAAATCCCTAGCGAAATCAAGCAGCAAAGTGCCTCCTCCGTTCCTAAACCCAAGTCCATATGACCACTAGAATCCCCTCCAATAACTAACTTCTCAGATTGAGGGATACTACTCACCAGCTCATCCAAGCCCTCCCAAAAGTGCCTCTTAACCTCCTCATCTAATCCTGCTTACGGCACGTAAACGCTGATGACATTTAGGATGCAACCACTAATAACAAACTTAATAGACATTAACCTATCATTCACTCACCTAACCTCAACCACGGACTCCCTAAGATCCCTATCCACCAAGATACCCACTCCATTCTTACCCCTCACAACCCCAGAGTACCACAGCTTAAACCCATCTACATTCCTCGCCTTCGACCCTTTCCACCTAGTCTCCTGCACACAAGCTATGCTGACCCTCCTCTTTTGAAGAATCTTCGCCAACTCAATATACTTACCTGTCAGGGTGCTTATGTTTCATGACCTGATCCTCAATCTCTGAACATCCGCTATCCCCTTCCCACACTTGCCTCCCGCCCCACCCCCAGAACCGCTCCCTGACCCCCTGCTCACCCCCACCACCACTCCTACCCCCCAGGACATGACCTTACACTACCATCCCCCTCCGCGGCCACAATCCCTCCAATTGACTACGAAAAATAGTGATGCACACAGTTTAGC